>JAPDES010000103.1:0-124108 GCA_027569235.1 Aspergillus sparsus
CAAGCGGATTGACACTTTGTGGTAATTACTGTAAAAACTTGCAAACCGATAATAATAACTGTGGTACCTGTGGACGTGTTGTATGTACCAACTTGACCCTTCTTGAAGCCGCACAAGCTGATTTGAGACACAGTGTCCTAGCGGAACGACATGTCAAAGCGGGGTTTGCAAATGCTCAAGCGGATTGACACTTTGTGGTAATTACTGTAAAAACTTGCAAACCGATAATAATAACTGTGGTACCTGTGGACGTGTTGTATGTACCAACTTGACCCTTCTTGAAGCCGCACAAGCTGATTTGAGCCACAGTGTCCTAGCGGAACGACATGTCAAAGCGGGGTTTGCAAATGCCCAAGTGGATTGACACTTTGTGGTAATTATTGTAAAAACTTGCAAACTGACAAGTATAATTGCGGAGCTTGTGGCAATGTGGTAAGTAGTCTACTGGCAAGATCTATACAGTACTTTTTCATGTAAAAATGCTAATGGTTTACTTTTAGTGCAAGATTGGCTGCAAATGTGTGTATGGTATATGCAAGATTTTTTAGTGGCCAACTTCCTTTGCTTGTGGGATTACTGCATGATAAGTATGACCAAGAAAAACCCACAAGATATACTTCCACAGAAAGTGTGGAAACGTGGCAGTGTTGATTATTGGCGGTACCAAATTGTTATGGATGTAAAAAGTTCCTAATTTTGGAGATAAGATACTGGCATATGTGTTTCAAGGATGATTACTTCGATATTGAGTGTATCTTGCAAAAGTGTCTATGATTCGGTTTGCAACAAAACTTGATAACAAAAACTTGTAACCTGGGAATAAGGAGAATAGTAATAATAGCAAATAGTTTATTTTTTATTTTTATTTATTTATTTATTTTTTTTTTTTTTCATGTTAAAAAAAAATTTCCGTCTACTTGATCTATTATTTTTTGACCTTTAGTCGTACACTGCCTTAATAAAAAGTGATTCTGTCATAATTTAGTCCTGCCTCTTGACATTCGAACAACCCAAGTTGGCTGACAAGATGTTGGTAGGTCCTTGAGTGGTGTATTTCCCTGGTAGGCTCGAGATGTAGTGCCTGAATAATAATATCAATTCCCTCACCCGTTCATCATGAATGTGTTAGAGTATAACTGATTCACCAATCACTGTAACAGCCTCCATGGCTCCAATCAAAAATTCATTTGTCTGGAATATTGTTCTTATAGTTGTGTCTTCTAGTTTCATGAATATAAATTTAATTCACCAGCCTGTTGGGGGTTGGTGTTCACTAGCAAGATTGGATGCCTGAGGGGCCAGAGTTCCAGGGAAGGGACTCGTGACTTCCTCTTCTGAGTCACTTCTTGCTCTCCTAGTACTTTCCCTTATTTTATTATCTATAAGCCATCAAGCCCCTCGAGGAGCACCATTTCTCTATCTTCTCCACGCACCATTCCAATAGCACCCATCTCTTTCAGCAGGTGTTTCATGGTAAGGAACTAGTAAAAACCTTTATAAATAAAACTTTTCTTACAAGAGAAAACTAAAGGAAAAGGTCTTTCTTTTACTTGCTTTATAAATCTTCTAGATTTAGTTTCTTTATTACAAGACTATCTAGTCCCTAAATTATCTTTCTCTTTTCTTAAGACTGTTTAGGTTCTTCCACAAAGGCCCTTTATTTTAATTTCTGGTTGCTTCTTGCAAGTCTCTTTTAAAGTTTTATTATTTTATAATGCTCTGCAGAACCCCATTCACTAACTTATTTTATCTTATAAGTATATTAATAGTAAAACTTTTCTGCTTATTTACCTGCAGTGGGCCTTTATTCACTCAAGGCCGGTCTCTATTTACCTTGTAATTTTATTTACTAAAATTCCTTTATTATTTTACAAAGTCTCTAGCCCAGGGCTATAAGTATGGTGATATCTTTAGATAGATTTTCTTTTCTATAATAATTTTTATAATTATTTTTTCCTACTACCATTAAATTTTAAATTGTATTTACTGTGAGTTCTCCTCTCTTCCTTCTCTCTTATAGCTCCTCTCCTCCCTCCAACTGGGAACTTCCTTCCAGCAAGGGGGGCGTGATTAATCAAGATAATGCTAAAGAAGAAGAATTGATTACTGTTGGGTCTTCTGCAGGGGGAAGTAATGTAAGTGGTCTTTTCTTCCCTCCCCTTATAAGCTTATTAATTTGTTTTATATATAGGCTCCTCTCGCGGAGGATAATAATGTTCTTGTTATCCCTTCCCCCATAATGCCTACTACCACCTCCACCACCATCCCTACCGTTGCTGCTGCCCCCGCCCCCGCGGTTGCTATTGTGGTGCCCCAGCCATGGCCGCCAATTGTTCCTGTTGGCCTGGTGACCGTTATGAATCCTCAGGGATTCTTCATCACTTTCACAACTGTCCTCGCTGCACCGGCCCAAAGGGGCCCGGTTGACCTAGGACCTCCCCCGCCCGCGGCGGGCACTCCCAACGCTACCTGGGACAGTTGGAACGCTTTGGGACTGCTCATCTTACAGCCCGCTTCGACCCGGTATTATGGTCAGTTCTGGAAAGGCGGGTGGGTGCGATGATGAACTCCTGACAACATCTGGCGCGCTGGTGGTTGACAAGAATCATAACAAGTTTTTCACTGTTGCCAGCCATGGATTCCCAACTGGCCAAGAGACTGTTTATCACCCAAACCTGGCCGGTAGGCCTATCGGTGAGGTTGTTGATCGGATTCCAGATACCGACATTTCTCTGTGCAAGTTATGTCCCGGTTTGCATTTCAAAAATGAAACATTCGCTGGAGATGTGTTCGATGAGACTCAGGTTGTAGAAGGAGTGGTCGTTAAAGGGATACGGAAAGATCGACCGAAGTATTACGACCCTGTGTCAATGAATAACCCGTTTAGCGGTTATCATGATGGTCTCTACATGGGCACTGCGTTCGAGAGGATTCCAGCAGACGAAGCGAGAGTTAAGAACAAGTGGGTCGAAGTCAGGTGGCAGTGGTTGGGGATGGGCATGGAGCACTGAATGGGAGCTGCGGGTCTATCATCCTCGATGAAGATTGTAACATTGTTTCCTTTTTCCACTTTCTTGCTGACCGATATCCTGGATGTGGGCTGGGTGTTGCCGCTTCCACGCTTTCGAATTTGGGATACCACATCGCCTAGGCGATTTTGTGCTGAGATTATTCCTACAAGAACGACCAAATTGCTCCAAATTAGCTATAGGTTTCCTATCAAATTGTACTAGTATTTAAAGGGGGAGGATGAACCGTTAGAATGTCAAGAGCACGGTGGTATTTGTATGTGGGCTATATTCATTAAATAGCAGCAATAGAATCGACTTATGGGAAGCGTTTGGTTCTCAGTAGATGGTAAAAGATAATGAAATATGTCGATTATGCGTATCTTTACTCCCTAGTTCTCATGTACACGAACGACCTCTCTCTTCCATAGGGTTATTTTCACCCAGGCATGTCTCGCACCAACTGGCAGGACTTGACCGAGTCCTTGCAAAAATGTTACGTATGAGCTGGATCACCGGGATCCCCGGAGAGTCTAGCCCCGGAGCTGTTGTTTTGTTAATTTCCCAGTCGGGCAGCATTGTTGAAGTAACCATGCAAAGCTCAGAGAAGGCGTAGCTGAGAGTAAGTGTTTTCCTTCGCGCGCAGCCGAACCAATTCAGAGCTCTCCCGCAACTGCCAGTTTTTACAACCAACGTAGACGAGGCAACTGAAGCCGAGTCCCGAGCCAGCTGTGACGGCGGTGATCCTGCAAACCCTCCTTGGCTGTTCTGAGTCAACACGAATCAAGTCACTCGGCGTGTCTTACCCCGCCAAAACTTGCAACCAATAAGGACATCCGCCGTCTAGGAATAGCAATCTTGTCTCACCAAGCCGCCTGAGGATCCTGGGAAATCATGCCGATCCCACGAGGATAAAAGGAGGTGCCTCTCCCTCCATTTCCAGACCGCTCAATTTGCAACCATTGTCGCCATCCCGCCGCCAGCCAACATGAAGCTCGCTTCTCTCCTCGCCCTTGTCGCTCCGCTTGCCGTTGTCGCTCAGCCAGTCGGCACCTGTGCTGCACCTAAACCCAAGACCTTTGGCCTGGTTGCCATTCATTCCGGTAATGCCGTGCATTATGCAGGCTTTAACGCCGCCCTAAGGAGTATTTTCGCTGGTCTCCCAAATCAGGATGCCACATGCGACCGACCCGACGAGCAATTTGCGACGTTCTATTTGCAAGATGGCGCCCTCTATCTCTATGGACCCTCGTCAATAACGCAACAGATCTTTGTTGACCGCTCTGGAATGGGTACGCGCTCTATTTTGCCCCTTATCTCGCCCCTTGAAATCCAACGCTAATTGAGTGATGCTTTCCAGGTCAAGGTGTTATCGGATACACTCGGGATGATGAGCCGGGCCCAAGGTACGGTGAACGAACCGGATGGGCAATCAATGACCAGAACCACCTTCAATTTGGCGGAAACGATTTGATCGCCTGCCCGGGTAGCATTGATGGAGCTTACAGCATTTGGGCAGCGGCCGGCGTGGCCAACCCCGGCTTCAATGAGAATTGTGTGGGCATCGCGGCCCGCGTGGTCGAGACAACTAGCCCCAATAGCTGCGAGTACACTCTGTGAGATGATGCGAAGCTCGTGTGAATTATATTAATCAATGGGCCTTGGTAATAATGAGTGTGGGAACGAGTAACCGAGGCCGACGCGACTCAGTAATATATATATATATCTTGTTATTCCAATAATCGGTCATCGTACCTGTATATAGCCTTTATCGTCGTGTCTATAGCATTGATTAAAGCATACATAAATACATACACCTATAGACATATTCTACATATCTAATTAATTAATTCGCCCCTCGTTGCATTCAATAATCCTTCTATAGGCCCAACTTGGCAACAATCCGCGGGAAAATCGACAACACATTTTGGTTATTAATCTGGGCCATTTCGTCGTCGGTGAAACCCCCGTTCGCCTGGATCGACTGCAGGCCAGGTTTTGCCTGACTGACTGGCACATACGGAACTATCCATGTCCACGACAGCCCATCATTAGTTCCTGCTCAGCTATATTCGGTTTGGGAAAGAATAGAAAAGGGCGAGGAGGCTCCACTTACAATCTGTTCCTGTCACCAATTTCGCAACACCACTAAACGCTTTCAATGCCTGCAATTGAATGGCCGAATACGCCGACGCCGTATCAAAATAATACCCCTTCAATTGACCAATGACCACCCCGGGATTTAACGCGCCGAGGGCATCAAGACTAGCAACCCCAGCAATGCGACCGGCAAGGTATGGCATGGCACCGCCACCGTGGGGGAAAATCATGGGTATATTGGGATATTTAGCGCGTTGGCCTGTTAATAGCATGTTCTCCATGGCGCGGACACTGTCAAAGGGGTATTCGGTTAAGGGACCGCCGTAGCCTAAGGTGGCGCCCTGACAGCCCGGGGTTGCTGGGTGGACGAAGACGGTGGCGTTACGTTTTGTGAGCGCATCGAAGATGGGGTCTAGTTTAGAGTCGCCGAGATAGAGTCCATTGTAGTTTGTGTATAGGGCGACGCCGTCGAAGTTGAGTTTATCTAGACAGTACTGGTTTGGGTATGATTGTTAGTCGTTTTACCCTTGTCTTTGTCTTCTACTATCCCCCGCCTCCTTTTTTTTTTTTTCTCCGTGCGGATAATTGAGAAACGGTTCTTCAAGCTCATAGGAATTCATGAATCTTGAAATCTTGAGTTGGAACCGATAGAGACAGGGAGAGAGTTGGAGAGAAAGAAGGAAATACACACCTCCATTTCCTCCAGCGCATCCTTCACATTTGGCAGCGGAAGCAAACATAGCGCACCCAATTGACTTGGATACATCTGCGTATAGCCGTATAAAATATTATTGACTTCCCGCGCAAGCTTCTTCGCCTTATTCGGTTTTGACGCGAGGAAATACACCCCGGGAGTCGTAATGCTAAGCGTGGAGTAATTTACCCCGTAGCTGACCATATTCTCTAGATGGCCGGTAAGGGTCCATTCTGGGACTGGGAACCCTTCCACAATTAAGCTGCCATTGACGGTCGGATATCCCTCCCTGGCTAGAGCTTTTAGCCAGATGTCTGGGATTGGATGTGAATGGACATCGATGCGATAGTTGGGGTCGATATCATAGTGGGCGTGGGCGCTGAGAGCTGTGAGGGCTACACTGAGTGTGAGTATGTTGGTTTTGGGGAAGATCCGCATCGTGGTGTGAGAGAGGCGGAATGGGGTATCTTTGAGAAGAGGAGAGGATGCTTGGGTGTGAATGGAAAGCTGTTTGGAAAGGCACGCACCTCAAGGCTCTTTAAATACTTTCTAGTGGGCTCCTACATATCGCTTAATATTTCCCTTGGAAATGTGATGCGGGAGAATAGCACGCGTGAAGCTGTTGACGGAGCTCAGGATGGCATGCTCATAAATAAATGATACTAATTAAATCGCTAATATTAGTGACTTGTGGAGCTTTGTCAGTGATGATTCAGGAGATTTACTGGCGAGACTAGCTGGATTCGTGTTGGGCTGGAGAAGATGCCGTCTTGAGTGTTGAAGAAGAGTGGGTGAATGCGGAGAGACTCCGCTAGCGTTTTCCATAATTGGAAGAGTTGACCAGACAGGGCAAGAACAATAGGGCTCTCTTCTTATCATATCGGTAGAGGATTCAATTTGATTATTCATTTAATGGAGGGTTAGACCACAGGTGTCGGGAATGAGGTGTTGTACACCCACTGAATAGCGCCTGTTCTTTCATTGTCTAACCTTTCCCACATTTTCTGTTTTAATATTGCCATGAACAAATTATTGCAAAAATTTTATTTCTTCAGTCTGAATGACACTATTCTATACCTGAAGGTACATGCCCCATGTAGATGCACGCACATCGTCGCCCAGCGCACTCTCAACCACGAATTTTCTTCAATGAACTACTTGGATAGAATAGAAATGAACCTCGGAGGGGATATCTCCCTGGTTATAATTACCCGCCTTGAAATAGCTCGCAGGAGATTCCCATTCATAGGTATCCAGTGTGGTGGTTTGATTATTGATGCTTACCTGCAGGACATCATCGGCATAGGATAACGTGTACGAGAATCTTGTCCCGACCGGCACATTACCTAGGGAAGTGATAGCCTGACTACCCCCGGAAGGCGTTCGGTTGACACCGATCACGATATCACCTTCCAGATTATAATACATTTCTGCGATTGGCTTCCCAGCATCGCTTCCGAAGACCTGACCGATCGCGGTGCCGTGAGACCCATCGTCCGGTGCAATGACAGCGAGGGTGACGTAGAGACTGTTAGGCGATATGGAAGGATCCCATGCGGCGTTGGATCCAGTTGAGGGGTCGACTTCGCGTAGCTCAGTGCGGCAGTGCGTACTGCCCGAGGTGGTGACGCAGTTCGAGGAGGCAGGGGAGCCCGGTACTTTGGTTACTAGTGCTCCGGTGGTAGGATCTGTGAAGAAGTATTCATTTTCGTAGCCGGAGCAGCCTTCGAGGTCGCTATTGGGTATCGTGTCTGGGTGTCCGGTCGAACCGGAGGGGAGCTGTAGACTCCACGGTGAAAGATCGATGTTGCCTCCTGGAGCGCAATTGGGGTCTAGAGTTGCCTGAGACAAAGGGAGAATGAGGAGAACAATGAAGTTGAAAAGGAGTGGCAGAGCCATTGGTAGATGAGGGATGTCTGACAGAGAGGGAGAGTGTGTGAGTGAGTGCGTCTATATGTGTGTGTGTGGTATGGAATACTAATGAAAAGTAGAGGCTGCGGTATTACAAGAATAAGAGGCTTTTATATTCTGCTGCACAATTTAGCCATTTCGCTCATTGTCTCCGTGAGTTATTATCCCTACCCCTTGAATCACCCCCAGCGTCGCAGCAAACCATTTTTGGCCCTACGCTAGAGATGCATGCAAAACGGACTGATTTGGCCCCCCAAGAAGCTGTTCATAGATGCACATTACTCTCATCAAGTTAAGATTCTGCTCCCTGGTATGCAGCGTCCGCTGGGAGTAGTTGCAACGATGTGACTTGGTTTAGGAGAGTATTGCATCGCAAAGATGTTTATTATCTTGGTGTGTTGAACTTGGTTCTCGGTTGATTAGACCCGTTTCTCGTGCTGTCTCTAGATGGACTGACTTATATTTAATAATGGCCGGCATATCCTTCTCCCGATATAGGGTGAGCTGATCATGCGTCTTATATTATGGATTTGGATGCTACACATTGTACACCACCAACTGGAATGGACCTAATAGATGTTTCATGGATTAATAAATTTGAAACGGACCAGGAGTGAGATTTATCAAGTACGCGGCACGACATATTAATCCGCCCTGTGCAGATCAGATTCGTTTCGCGGGCGCCTACAAAGTTATGCGGGGGCTAAATGCAACTCACATCCTCAAGGGATGGGAAAGCTCAAAACCACCCGTTTAGTGATGGTCCGAAATTAGCTGGGAAAGGAAGTTTGCAATCTAATCATTCAAAATTGTAAAACGATAGTTGAATCTAGCCCCAAATACCATTAGGCTCCTCATTATAAAATGTATACAGTATAAGTATAGCTGTGTTGTCCATCCACATTAACGAAATCCCTTCTCTGGCACTTTTATTTCGTTTTTCTTGGTAAATTCTTCCAACAATATTCTCAATGGCATCTTTATCTAAAGAGAAGAAGCGTGCCCAGCGTCGAGCGCTACGTGAGAATCGCTGTCATAATCCCGAAGAACTGTTTGGGTAAAGATACGCGGGTGTTTCACCAAAGATTCCAGCGTCATTCAGTGGGATAGAATTCCCCAATATCCTGACATTCCGATAATTACTTTATCATTTATATTTATTATATTTTTAAATTATATTATTACTAAGCCTATTACACTTTTAAAGTAGCCAGCTCTTTTTATTTTTTTCTAATATTTTAATTAAATAATATCTTTTAATTAATACTTAGTATTATAATAATATAAATTAAAAAATTAAAAATATTTTTTTATATACTGTAAGTACCTAGGCAACGCTCAACTCCTTCCCCATTGATCGGTCACCCGATTGCCAAAATAATAGCAAGTGAGAGGCGCATTTGCCCCTGCCTTGGTTGACCCTCGGCGCGCTTCATAAAGGTGATTTGCAAATCCCATTAAATTTTCCACTTAGTACGCTCTAACCTACGGAAGTTCTCTGTTCTCGGCGGGTTCTCAATCGAGGAATCCTTCCAAAAGTCGCCTTGGGGCAATTTATAGTCTTGGCTGCGAACTCGGCCGATTATAGACGTTGTACTGGTCCTCGGTTGAGTCCGAAGTTTATCTTCGCTTTATGTCGTGGAGTATTCCAAGCTCCTCTGCTGTCTTTACAGTTTTGATGACATTGCCGCTCCATGAATACTACAAAGATGCATTCCACACAGCGAGAATATGCAACCCAAAACTTTGTGCCAGTAACCGGAAAAGCTAGCAAGGAGCTAGTCGGCGCCCAACCGACAGATGAGATAGAGTCCGATTATCAATCAGATAAACAAGTGCAGGATGCAGGACCCAGAAAAATCATGTGGGTGGCCCACAAACTTTCAGAACCCGGAGCCTGTAGGTGGCAACCTTGCTCTACTTAGCCCAATACTCTTACGAGCCGAGCGAGCCTCGAGTCATAGCTTCTCTCGCCTCTAGAGCTCGACGGGGTATGGCGACGTCGGACAATGCACTTTTGCAGGTGGCATGAGGGGTTTTTCACCGAGTCTTCTCTACTGATATTGAAAGGGGGTTTTCCGTTGGGGCCTTTGCGGCCAGGGTTCTCATCACTAGAGAGTGCGGACATTCCTTTACTAACAGAAGGACACTACTTGATGGTACGAAATATTCTCCACGAGGTGTCTTGGTCTCTTTTGCTTTGCAGACAAATGCCAGACCCGTCGGTCAGTTGCGAGCAAAGTCTGGAGTTTGAGCAAAATTCCCTGCGGGATTGCCATTGTGGGCCCCAGCGGCAGTGGTTGATTCCGACTCGAGCAGAGTGAAGAATTTTTTACCAACCGTCTGCCTCACGCGTGGAAATAACCAGTTTAGGTTTCATGGTGCGCCTTGGCCTTATTTCCTTCGAGTCGGACAAGACTAGCAGTGTAACCTTGCAAAACCCGCGGCTCCGCGTGGGAGAAAAGAGAAATCCGCTGCCATGCGATTAGGCGAGAGATAATCTAAGTTTTGCCACAACTCCAGGGGCGGCCAGCCCCCATTTGGCTGCTGGACCGAGCGTGGGACAAGCAGAAGAATCTTGGGATCTTATCTGATCTGCTCGACCAGTCACAACACGCGAGCCCAGCCCTGGCGTTGGGCTGGCGTGCCTCCGGCGGCTTGGCGTGTGCCTTGGCAGTGGTTGAGGGGAGCAAGAGTGCTGCCCACTCACTGCCTGCATTGCGGATTGCCTGGTCCCGAGGTCGCTACCAGTGGGGTGGTGCAGGGACGATCCTGGTTTAAAAACCGTGCGATTCCTTCCCGAGTGACAGGTTTGATTTCTGTTCCTGCACTGGGCATCTGCATATCGACTCAGCATGGCTAACCCTAACGAGGTGCACAAGGGCAGCATCCAGCCCGTCTCGGCTCATCACGACGTTGAGGAGAGCGTTGCTGTCGACTCGCAGGCTCTGCCTCCTGCTTACACCAAGGATGAGGATGCGTACGCGAACAGCAACTTCCAGGAAGGTGTCCAGCGCGCCAGAGCCATTACCGCCATCTGGTCGAAATGGACTCTTCTCACTTTGTTTTGCCTGTAAGCGTCTCCCCTAACATGGATAAATTCTTTCTAATGATTTAGGCTCTATGTGATATCCTTCGTCGACTACCTGCAGAATGCCATCGACTCGGCCCTCAACCCCTACATCACCTCCTCCTTCGGCCGGCACGGCCTTCTCAACGTCGGCAGCGTCCTCTCTTCCATCATCGGCGGCGTCGCGCCCCTCGCCCTCGCCAAAGTTGTCGACATCTGGGGCCGAGTCGAGGGCTTCGTCGTGATGATCACCGTCTGCGTCGTCGGGATGATCCTCAAAGCAACCTGCCACACAGTCGAGCAGTACGTCGGTGCACACGTCCTCTACTGGACGGGCCACATTGGGATGATCTATGTTATTGAAGTCATGATCTCTGACATGACGACCCTGCGCAACCGCATGATCTACTTTGGTATCAATGGCACCCCGCGTATCGCGAGTACCTTTGCCGGTCCGGCGATCGCAGACCTCTTCTACAGGCATCTTGACTTCCGTTGGGCGTTTGGAGCCTTTGCAATCATCCTCGTCGGATGCAGTGCGCCCGCCATGGCGCTCATGGTGTGGATGTCGCACCGCGCCAAAGCACAGGGTCTGATCGAGTTTCGTCCGCGCGAGCACAACCGGTCCCTCCTCAGCTCGCTCAAACACTACTTCATCGAATTCGACGTCCCCGGCATCTTCCTCATCACCGCCGCGCTGGCCCTCCTCCTCCTCCCCTTCAGCCTAGTCGCGTACGCGCCCAACGGGTGGGAAACAGGCTACATCATCGCAATGCTCGTGCTCGGCGTCGTCCTCTTCCCAGCCTTCTACCTCTACGAAGCATACATCGCTCCCGTCCAATTCCTCCCCTTCAAATACCTCAAGCAGGGAACCATCATCGGCTCCGCACTGCTCTACGGCCTTATGTTCCTGTCCACCTTCACCTGGAACGGATACTACGGATCATACCTGCAAGTCGTGCACCGCCTCTCGTTGAAAAACGCAAACTACGTCCTCAACGCGTACTCGCTAACCTCCACCGTCTTCGCACCCATCATCGGCGCCATCATCGCCTACACGGGTAACTTCAAATGGACAGCCTACACGGGCGTCCCCATCATGCTCCTCGGCACCGCACTCATAATCCCCTTCCGCTCCCCCGGAACAAACCCAGGCGTCCTCGCCTTCACGCAGATCCTCGTCGGACTGGGCTCAGGCTTCTTCACGGTCTGCTCGAGCCTCGCAATCATGGCCCCCGTAACACACCAATACATCGCGGTAACAAACGCCCTGGGCGGGTTATTCGGCGGCGTCGGCGCCGGAATCGGCCTCGCGATCGCGGGCGCGCTGTGGAATAACCTGCTTCCACAGGAACTACACAATCGTCTCCCAGAGTCTCAGAAGGCGAACTCGCGGACGATTTTCGGCAATATGGTGCTGCAGATGTCGTTTGCGGATGGGACGCCTGAGCGCGAGGCGATTGTGGATTCGTATGCGCATGTGATGCGCCTGATGGTTATTGCGGGGGCGGCGCTCATGCCGCTTTGTTTGGCGAGTATTGTTGTTTGGAAGAATATTAATGTCAAGGAAGTGGAGGAGAAGAGAGGGATTCAGACTAAGGGGACTGTTCTGTAGACAGTTGGGGAGAGAATCTAAGAGAAAAAGGGGGTCTGTATGTGGTGTATGTATATTTGTTAGGGTGTTTGCATCAAGGGTGCTTTTGGTGAAAGATAAAAATGACGTAAAGGAAATGAATGACCTTGTAGAATTGTATAATCTTTCTATTACTGATTTTTGATTGTAAGGCAAGAAGCTGTCTTGAAATTCCTTTGTTTTTTTTTGGCATTTAGACTAGGGCAGCCAGGTTTTAGTTCTTAGTAGCCCTAACCAGACAGGTTCTAAACTTTTACCTAGGTAACTAAATTTCTCAATATAAAAGTGTAGTAACTATCATAGGAATGTACATTTTATCGGTATTCTCAGTCCAGCAAAGGGCGCTATCTATATAACCCTCGCAACAGCCCTTATGTCAGCGCAGGGGCAAAGTACTAGTGTCCCACCTGCGGTTGTTGGACAGCCAATCTTCTCGACTAGAGGTAGCACGGATTGTCCCAGGGTAAGTAGTATGCTTTTTCTGTAGTAGACTCTTGAACTATGAGCAGCTAATATGCTCAGAAAAGGCGCAAAGCGCCGCTCAGACCTTGAATAAGAACTCTTCATCAACACAAAGAACCATCCTTATTGAGGTACATATCGTCCACGTGGATCGTTCAAATCAAGCTATTTCCCATTAAGAGAAAAAGCTAGTTAAAAATTTTTATTATAACTTATAGTTAAATAAGAAATAAAAGTCTTTTAAAAAAATTTATAACTATACTAAAAAAGACCTTTAAAAACTCTAATTTATAAAAAAAAGCTTTTATATAGATTAATACTATAAAGTAAGAGAGAAGAAATTTGAAAAAAGTTTTTAAATAAGTTTAATAAAGTATTGTCGGAAAAAAATCCTGGGCGGACTAGTAGATCAGGCGAAATTTGGTGCTCCTAAGAGCCCGTGGTGCTTTTTAGCTCAAGTGGTTGCCCCTATTAATCTGTCAAGTTTTATTAAATACAGAAGGATTAAAATAATATAATAATTAAAGAAAGATTTTATTAGATACAGCAATTAACTAGCAAATTTTATAAAAAATAATAAATATAATTTAAGCAGAATTATATAAGAAGTACTATAATTAACTTTATAAAATTAACTATAATATATAATAAGTCTTTTTATTTTAGTAAGTATACTTCTTGTATAACTTTTATTTATATTTATTAAAATTCTTATTAAATTAGAGCCACCCAGACCCTTTTATACAATTTAAATAAGATAAACTAAAAATTCTCTGTAGTATTTCTAATATGATAGTTCCGATACTTCCTTTGCAACCCTCAATGTTTTCTGGTTTTCCGCCTTGGCTAATAAGTTGATGCCAGGGCCCTGGACGGGGCAGGACCAGGAACTGGACTCGGTGGCCAAGACTTATCCGTGTGGGTTAAATCCTTGCTATATAATGACTTATAAAATTGCAGCAGCTTGAAAGTAAGATTCGTTTTGCTAGTTTGCCTAAGTTGCAAGAAAATTTACTATCACTGTTGGAAACGATGTGGTCAACAGAAACTTGCACATCATTTTTGCTCAAAGCACCAGGCTCTAACCTTCCCCTACTCCAGGACTACCTAAGCCATAAGGCCCCAGTCCTCCTTAATCAAGTCGGCCGCCTTCTCTGCCACGGCATAGACACTGCTCATGATGTTGCCACTGACATTATTAGGGAAGATGGATGCATCTGCAACACGTAGACTTTCGACTCCTTTCACGCGAAGTCGAGAGTCCAGCGCATCCCCCATAGCCACCGAACCGCAGACATGATATTCTCCCACAACGTAGTCCCGCACAGCCTGCTGCGCAACGCTGTAGTCCTTCAAATCGACTGATGGGTCCGGGAACGCCCGGCGCAGGATGGAATCCTTCAGCGTGGGCGATTCTCCAATTCCTTGTGCCCAGCGAAGGAAGGCACCGAGGATGGCTACATCAGCCTCGTGCGTGATGTAGTTGGGTTGGATCACCGGGGGTCTCGATGGGTCTACAGGATTTGTTTTAACACAAACTGTTATTCCAACTTGCTATATTGCATGCGAGGAAGAACACAGGGGGTGGGGATTTCAATAGGATAATAGGATAATGCACATACCGTTACTTTCGATATGAATATAGCCTCTCGAAGCTGGATACTGCAAACACAGAGCAAATGTCAGACCGGCTGACTCGTCAGGGGCTGGCGGACGAATTAGCTGTCCTTGGTGCTCAACCCCCTCAGGACGAGAAGTCGCAGGCACAACAACGACCTGCAAATTAGCCGATCGGTCACTTTCCAAGTGTTCAACTACCTGCGCCAGCTGTTGCTCATGGAAGGCGCTACTCGGCTTCGTGTCCTTGATACTCTGGATGACGGCCGCAAGCTCTGTTTCCGACATAATACTCTTAGCGGACAGGAAACCTTGGACATTTACAATCCCACTTAGCGGACCACTAGCTGTTTCTGCATACTCTTTCATCGCTGCTTCCATAGCTCCGGGCACTTGGTATAGGGTATCCAGAGTTACCACTCCTGGTTGAACATGCCAGAGGGTAGTCGCGGCCGGGTGATCTTGCAGGTTGGCTCCTACTCCAGGGTTCGCGACGAGGCATTGGACACCAGCAGCCTCCAGAACTGCCGGATCCCCAATTCCAGAGAGCTCAAGCATTTGGGGTGAATGGATTGTCCCACCGCAGACGATCACCTCGCGTGTGGCAGGTATCACATACTCCTGGCCCTGAACAGTGATGCTGACACCTGTAGCCTTGGCGCCATCCAGAATCACTTTATTCACCCGAGCCTCGCAGAGGACTTTCAGATTATCGCGTGATTGACTCGCTTCGAGGTAGCCCGTCACAGCATAACTCCGCTTCCCACGTCCAGGTCCCGTTCGTCCGACCGCCCCGAGGGTTCTGAAGAAACCAATATGGTCCCCACTCCAAGGATCAAGGGGCTTCTTGGTAAATCCGGCCAGCTCTTCGCAGGCCTTGATTAGGTGCTCGTCAATTGGAAGCCCGGATTCGTTGAAGCTTGTCTTGATCGGCCCCGAATTGCCGTGGAATTGATCGACTAAGGGGGTCAATCCGTTTGGCTCAACTCCGTCGGCGGGATCGAGTGTCTAGATTCCACCTCGATCAGTATCATAGAGTCCCGTATGCCTTTCTACGTTTGTCTATAACAGGTTGCTCGATGAAACAAGAGGCCATACCTGGTGTTTACGCATATATTGCTGCATGACCTCAGCAGACCATCCATCATCCCCAGCGAGGGCAGCCCAATCATCGTAGTCTTTCAACGAGCCACGAACATACATCATGTAATTGATGCCACTAGATCCCCCGAGCACTTTACCCCGCGGCACATGGTGAACCTTCCCATTATTCGCCGTCTGTGGTGCAGTATAGACACACCAGTCGTATTCGGGATTTTCAAAGGTCTGGAAGAAACCCGTAGGGACATCAATCAGGGGATCACCAATTCGACATTTCCCTGCCTCGATCACCCCAACTTTAATGTCTGGGCATTCACTAAGCCGGGCAGCAATAGCGCATCCCGCTGTGCCACCACCGCAAATGACGAAATCAAAGGGAGTTTGGGTGAATTCCTCGACTGAGCAAACAAGTGGGGGGGCAGTATGACCGTTTGTGCCGTTTGTACCATTTGAAGCCGCCATATTGTATTGAAAGTTGATTTCATTCGAAAAGGACTCTACAAACACAAGATGGACAAGCGGGGTATAAATAATGACACGCACCCTCGACAAAGCTATGAGCTGCGCCCGGGGGGGGGGCTTCTTTTCTCCTCCCCTTTTACACTAACCAAAACAAATTAACTTCACCATCAAATCTCCCGAGCCTTGGGACTTCCTTCAGACCAAGATACCGACCTCGGATTCCAGAAATCATCGACATTGCATCTCCTGCATGCAAGGTGTCCCGGACATGTGTAGAGTGTAAATGCAGGTGGGGGTGGGCCTAGAGCTGTCCGATGGACCAGTGATGGGAGCGAGGGGGGGAAATCTTCCAGGATCTTCATCCTGCGGTCTCGCAAGGGCTTACGTTGTTTTCGAGTCATCCTTGTGAAGTCAGTGGTTGCGTCTGACCATGTTCAAAGATCCATTATACTTTTGGCGAGGAATCAGACAAAAGCACATGTTGATTATTTCCAACCAATGACATGCGCTGGATAATTAGCTGTCTGAAGTTGGTTTCATGGAAGGTATACACAGTATGACTCCTAAGTGGTTGCGAGGGCCAAGCAGCTTCTTTCCCATCGTTTCCCCGCCTTCACACACCCCCGCTTTCCAGCCGAGAGGGATTCCACTAGATAGAAAAGAGACATACACGAGTAGTCGTGTCATTCCCGCAGTTTCATTCATCTTGGATCAGTGGCTATACGTGGATGGTCTCTAGTTAGTGCCTATCTCATTAGTACTTTGCACCAGCAACGAATAGGTGAGAATACTCCTCCCTCAGCAGCCGTTCTTGTCCCGGTTCTCACGCTATGCCACAATACCCGATTCACGAAAGATTGTCCCATGAGAGGATCGGCTTGACGACCTAGACAGTTCACATTGCGATAAGTCCCACCAGTCTAGAAAGAAAAGAAAAACACCCGACTTGGCGGTCAAGCCATACCTTTCCAGCTTTGAGATCGCCCAGAGCGACATCCAACTGCGTCCCAGGATAGACTTTAGCTAACTTGTCGACGGGGAATTTCCCCTCCTTGTACAATTGCACTAGTCGCGGGATCAACTATTCACTCGCGCACATCCGATAGGAAGGGCTCGCTAATTAGTTTCGTCACTGGTAAAATGCTAGAACAGTTGGTGAAAACGCATCTTCATACCTCTTGGGGGAGTGCGTAGCCCTCGATGACTCCCATCACTTTTTTGCACGATACGATCATATCCAGAGCGTTGATCTGCAGATTTGCATCCGCAGGGGGAACGCCGACCATGGCGAGAGTACCGCCATGAGCCAGTGCGTTAGGAGCATCCTCCAGCAAGACAGGCACCCCCGTTGTATCGAGGATATAATCTGCTCCCTCGGGGAAATACTCACGAACGCCTTTCGAGAGTCCAGGATTAGCCTGCGTATTGATCGAGTGGGCGGCACCGAGCGAGGTCGCCATTTCTAGTTTCTGGTCTACGTTATCCACGCCAATAATGCGATTGACCCCGAGGGCTTTGGCAGCGAGGAGAGCCGCAATGCCGACGGCGCCCATGCCCAGGATAGCCATGGTTGAATTGGCCTCTGGTTTAAAAACATTGAAGACAGCTCCAGCCCCTGTCAAATATCCGCAACCAAGTGGTGCTAATGGCGCAATGTTGGTGATATCAGACTCGCATTTCACAACGGACCGCTCTGAAACAATCGCCATCTGACTTAGGGAAGACTGTCCAAAAAATTGGCCGTGGATTGGTGTGCCGTCGGGGTAAGAAATTAATGGTTTCGCCGATTTATCGAGACGCGAACGAACGAAGTTGTACTCCGTCATGTGTGGGCAAGCGCCACAGCGGCCGCTGCGACAAGCAGAACATTCTTGACAAGAGCGAAAGCTCAGGAAGACTAGATCCCCTTCCTTCAGGGATTTGTTGGTGACTTGGGACCCGATTTCACGGATCACCCCGACTCCCTCGTGCCCCAGAACAGCAGGGTAATCGCCGATGGGCATGCCACCGTGTTGCACGACGATATCCTACTATTCGTTTAGGAAGGGACATATCTACAAACAGACCATGGCCCCGCGATAACACGAGAACTCACTGTATGACACAGACCCGTGTATTTCATTTCCACCAGGATTTCGTCCGATCCAGTGTCGTCGAGGACGACGTCCCGGAGGACAAAAGGTCCGCCCTTCTCCTCCACCACGTAAGCTTTTGTCCGGATACCCATTTCGTTTGTGAGTCTTCGCTTGCGGAATTTCTCCTCCCGCTGGAAAGAGGGAATATGGAGTACATTACGTATTTAAAGAAGAGAGGGGACATGGTGTCTCCTCCCCGGGGTTTCGGTAATGGTTTTCCACTTAAGACCCGCTTAGATATTAATGAAAATTAAATAGTCATAGCAACGCAGCCACTTGCTGGATCTTGCGGGGGTTGTTGTCTCTACTGCTCCACTGTACCATTATTCCTACCAATTGAGTAGCGGAGCCTGGTTCTAGGAAACTTTTCCCCGGGAAAAGATTTCGGTAAACGCATTCTCCAACGACGTTGGGCGAAAATCTCTCCGCATTTCTTTTTTGATTTATCGCGGAATACACGGAATGCACGGTTCGCCTTTTTCACAATTTCAACTTTACTTCATTCCTGGTATATAGATTCTGCTCACGCTCCACCTAAGGCGAAGCTGTCCCTCTAACTTGTCTCATCCACTCCTGGACTAGTCCTCCATAATCCGCAAGCCGATAGGGCTCCAAAAGCTCTCGCCACCAGTTTGATTTCCGTGTTGGCTGCATCGCCAAATCCCGGAGTAAACAATCCATATACGGTAAACTATCGAAAACCAGATCCGCATTCCGAGCCCCCATTCCACCCGTTTCATGCGGGCGTCTTAATTTTCCATACGCCGCATGAAGTCGCACATCGTCGTCTACCGCGTCAGAGTCAATGGATTCCCGTCGTAAGTGGTCGATCCGATCGTCGAAGAACGCAGCGATCCAAAGGGCTTGAACTTGTGCAACCAAGACAGCGTGTATCGAGATCGAAAACCCGATAAAGGCAAGATTCTTTCGCTCTAGAAGTTCTGGCTGACACGGCACCAGATGACGGTAGAGTTGTGCCAAGGATGAAGAATTCATCGGTGCTGATGAGAGGTCATCGCGATGCACATAGGAAGGCGCGTTGGCTGTTCTTCGCGGCAGGTCTCGAAGGTAGGGAACCTCATCATAAACAAGATTCTCGGCTTGGGCATTGTCTTTGATATCCCATGAGCAAGGCTGCTCAAAATTGACTGGAACATCCATTTTCCACCCGGTACAAAACACCAACGCATCGGTCTCCAGGATCTCCCCGTTCGCCAGGTGAACCGTCCCTGGGGAAAGAGATTCCAGATCCGTGATGTGAATGTGAATGCGACCCTGACGCACGAGGTCAAACCAGCTCGTTTCGTAGTTGTGTATGCTCAGCATATTCCCCATCCAGAATGGAGTGATCCAGGGCTCCAGCTTCGTGAGTTCGGGATGTGTGCGGTAACCATTCAATGTTCGAATGCGCTTGTCGAGCATCCCCCAAAACCGCTTAAACATTGCCCTTCCAATGAGCGACCGGTGGATAAGACGTTGTGCCCATGCAAATGGTCCTGTTTGGCCATGTATTGTCGGATCAAATAGTGTGAAAGCTCGTGTCGCAGAGAGCCGTGCTAAAGAGACTTGAAAGGGTCCGAGGGTGAATTCTCGTGGCCATAGATAGCTTGGTCCTCCTCCAGATGGTCGAATCACCATGTGTACTTGCGCACCGGAGACGGCTGCAGTATAACAAACATCCCAGGCGGACTTGTTCCCACCGATCACAACTACCGTCTTACACTCCCGGAGTCTTGGAGCATCTTCCTTCAATTGCTTCGAGTGCAGCATCAGGCGACCAAATTCATCAGATCCAGGCATCTGGGGAATGTTCGGTCGTGATGTAAGCCCGGTTGCGATTACCATCTTTTTTGCGATAACGACCTTAGCCTGGGTGTTAGGCTGCTCCGGTAACTCGTTCACGGCTTGTAGATTGACCTCCCACGATCCATCCGGCTGCGCGGTAGAGGAGACCACTTTAGTGCCGAGCATTAGATGCGGACTGATTTCAAAGTGCTGTACAACGTCGCAGAGATATTCATGCACCACATATCCGGGAATATGTCCGTTCCCTTCGACGCCGTATCGCTCTGGGACCATGGGGAAGTCGCTGAGCTCGTAGGAGCCGAACATGTTGTTGGTCTTGAGGCCGGGGTAAAGCCTCTCGCGAGCCCAAGATCCTCCAACGGAGGCCGCTTGGTCCACCACAAGCATGTTTGCGGCCGGGTGGACCTCCAGATATGTTTTGGCCATAATTAGGCCATGGAGGCCTGGCTGAATGTTACCCTTTGGCGACTCGAGGGAAGGGGGGGTTAAGGAGGAACATACCAGCGCCCACAATGAGTAAATCCACTCGACGAGGCTCCATGAGTAAGATATATAAACTACAGATAGAAGAAACTACCTATATATACACGGGAACCAGCACTATTTTAAGGTGTAGAATGCATTCCCGATATCCAAGTCACCGCTCATCAGTTAACGCAGAGTGGTCGTGGCAGACGGTGAATGGAGGGAGAGGTGCATCATGCAGGTGTACCTTGCGACTCCCTTTATAATCCCCCAAATTTTGAAAGGATGGAGCCATCTCCTATTGCGGGGACTAAGTGGTGATTCGCTTGCCTCGAGTGATAAAGACCTTGCGATCTCAAAAAGACGCAGGAGGAGAGGGGAAACACTCGGATACGTACGGCGGGTACGTACCGGATACGTACATCTCTTGGCGCGGGGAAGAAGAAAAGCATTTAATGAAGGACATCTCATCCCCGCTTGTTGTTCTGACCCCATATCTAACGTTCCTATATTCTTGTCTTCTTTTTTTTTAATTCTATTTATCTTTCAACACCTGTTGTCTATTTCCCCCGCTTCAGTCCACAATATGGCCTCCGAACTACACCCCAATGCAGAAAAGCTCATCCAAAAAGCCCGGGAATTCTTCGCCGAGGTAGAAGATCTGTATGTTCTCACGTATTAACCGCATCGCATGTCTCTGTGCTGCCTTCGACTAATCACTTACTAACTCCACCATCATCGTAATCACTATCGTCCAATAGAACTCCTGGACAAGACCTAGAACAAAAGTTAAATACCCAGTATGGCCCCGGTAGCGCCATCTACGAGGATCTCTGCAGTCTCATCCGCGAAGGAGTCCGGAACAACGAAGGCTGGGTCGCGACCGACGAACTCGACGGACCCAAATACCGACGCAGCCGTCTCTGCAGCCCCTCCGATCGCACACGATATTTCAGCATCACCACCGTCTATATGGACAGCCAAACGGAGTACCGTGGTCAATACCACCTCCATCCCTACGGCGAGATCAATTGTGTGGTGCAGCTGGATGCTACGGCGGAGTTGAAGGGTATGGCTGGGTGGCAGGGTGCAGGCTGGACCTCGCCCGCTGCAGGAACACACCATTATCCAGAGGTTCGTGGAGGTGCTTTGGTGGCCCTGTTCTTCCTGCCGGCCGGGCGAATTTCCTACAAAGCGACCCCGGAGATGCCCCAGCCGCTGGTGGTGTGAGGGCAGTAGATAGTTGATCTAGGTAGAGACCACCAGACAGATATTCATTTAACTTCATTCATGCATAGACAAGTTAGGTATTTTATGAGATTGAGGGCAGCCAAGGGTTTTTTTTTTTTTTTTTTTTTATCACAATTCTGTTTAGAGTTTAATAATTTATATATATTGACTACTTGCCTCATTGTCTTCACCGAATTCTTTCAGGTATACTGCTACTGCCTCCCCAAGATAGGACGTTAGCACCCCCAAACGGACCACACCACGGCGGGGTGAGCGGGGCAGGCGGTGTTCTCCTGGTTGTGGGCTCAAAACTGGCACCTCACTGATTGAGGACCCTTCATTGTCCGAAAAGTCGTCAAGAACCTTGTCAGGGACGTCCGCAGCTCCGCTAATATAGCACGAAGTTTATTAAGTATCCCTTGCATGTGGAGTAGTTCGAAAGGCGGCAAAGGCCGGCTCCAGAATACTGAAAGGGTTTCGCACAACATTTTGCGAGCTTAGGGGGGTGCATTTCCAATATTGTAGGGATATATATATGGCACTTTTACACCACCGGCTCTCCGACCTTAGTAAGGATATATGTCGAGCTATCACGTTCCTAGCACCATATACTATTAGTTATAATACTACGATTGCGCAATTACGGACAAGAACCATTATGTAGGGAAAACAAGAAGATAGGCTGACCAATTTTTTCCGCGATCCGGCCCCTTACTTTTTGACGGACGGCTCTGTTCAGTCTCTCATCCATCTTTCGTTTCTTGGGTAGCTTCGCGTCCATTTCGTTATCATCTCGAATAATTGAGAGTCTTCCGGGTAATTCAATTGGTGCATCCGGTAGGGATTCGAGACTTCCTATAGCATAAAATATGTCAAATAAATATGTAGCAGCAAAATGTATATTTTTAGACAGCTGAAGCGCAGAGTAGCCGGGTTCAAAGCGTTGTGGAGGACTTACCTGTGAGATTGCCTGCCAGAGTATCAGACGTATGTATCGTCGTCGCTGCTGTGCCCCTCATCCTCATCGCTTATTTCCCGTACACTAGTAGTCCCTATGTAAAATATTAGCAATTTTCCTATATTGAAAAAGAATAACGATCTTAAAATGTGAGTGTCCCGTACAATATTTCAGGGTTTTAGTATTATGCTGATTAGGGAGCAGGTGCTGAGCTCCTACACCCCGAGATCCAAGCATCTCAATACGGTTCACGAGATATTCAAGGCGTTCAACATCCGTAAACTAAATATCAGCCAGAAATTGGACCTAAGGATCAACCAGCAGCAGCGGAAGCTGATATCTAGATGTCTCTTTTAGCTCAGTGGTGAAAACAGGTCATTTCACGTACGACACCAAAGCATACCCAAGCTCCACTATCCACGTGCCTAATCTTCGTGATGGAGGTTGCCATCATGTCAGTTTAGATCAACTTTGGAAGGCTCGTGCGTCGACCTCTATATAACGTTCCGAGATCTTGATAGGTGGTGTCAGTGGGGATTTGGGTTGGGGCGGCTTGCAGTGTTTGGCGGCTTGGGCCGTTGCCGGATATTAGATGACCCGCTCCGGTCTTCCACGTACAGTACGGTATCCTACCCCGAGGTAGCCGGGGAACACACAGAGAATTGAACTGAACGACCCGGGCAGCAAAACACTGACCACAGTTAGTTATTTCTCCACAATCTGAGTCTACCCACCCAGCAAGCCCATCAGCCCTAACGCCGAAGAGGTACACATTTTAGGATTTTTTATAACTTAGAACCTAATGAATTAATTCCGCCCTATAAGCACTCTTATTGATTTTAACTTTCCCCCTTATCTATTTGTAATCGGTAATTCAACCATTCATTGTGAATCGCAGATGTTTTCCCCCGCATTTGTCGGCACTTGCTTATCTCCCTGATTCCGGAGTTGCCTAAGACATTCTCTATTCTTTTGTGTTGGTTCAATTTCAGCTTTAACTCAACAAAGATAAGGCCTAGACCCCCCACGTGAACACCGTTGCCCTCGAAAGTGAGTGTCTTTAATTCCACGAGGACAAATCCCCCTTCCCCGTACGCCAAAAGTAGAGAGAGAAAGAAAGGAAGGTAGACAGAGCATGCCTCGGCCCAAAGTCTCAGAAGCGGCTCGTCAACGCATCGCCAAGGCTTGTCTCGCCTGCCAGACAACGAAACAAAAGTGTGACGGCGAGCGTCCTTGCGCAACATGTGTTCGTCGTGAATGCGGCACCCATTGTGCCTACTCCGACCATGTTAGATCCTACGGCCACCGCAGGCGACGGCGCCAACCTGTGCAGAAGAGGCCGCCAGTGACACAGCCAGCGCCCGACAGAACAGACAACCTAATCGAGATTGCCGTCCCTAAGCTACCCCGGAGCTTGTATGATACAAAGGGTAGAGTGGGTGAGTTGCTCTTCTTCGAGGCCACTGCAAATCTACCATGTAGACTCCCATCTGATACGTAATCGTACATCCAGTGTACCTTGGGGACTGTGCCGCCCTCTCCTTCCTACAAA
Source organism: Aspergillus sparsus (assembly GCA_027569235.1). Classification (NCBI taxonomy): domain Eukaryota; kingdom Fungi; phylum Ascomycota; class Eurotiomycetes; order Eurotiales; family Aspergillaceae; genus Aspergillus; species Aspergillus sparsus. The sequence continues at coordinate 24,205 of JAPDES010000103.1, forward strand.
ATATCCAGGAGATCATCGAACACGAGACACAGCCCTCTTCTGTCGCTTCCAATTGGCAGGAATTCGAAGAGTTGCCCCCCGACTCCGATGGACGAGGGTTATCCTATGCAGGAGACATTCATGATCTCCAACAGCTCATCCAGACATTTTTCGCAGTGGTAAGTCGTCTCTCTCTTTTTCTCACCAAGAGGGGAGTCCATTCATTTACCATGATGCTTTATCCCAGACTTGCGGTGTTCTCGACATAATTGAACCGAATGAAGTAGACCATCTCCTCCACCAATGGATCCATGGATCACTCGATCAAAACCGGGCAGGCGAGGCTGTACTCTACCTCATTCTCGCGTACGCTGCCCAAGCCCAAGCATCCTGTCCACTCAGTTACCGGCGTGCCCAGGCCTTTTACCACCACGGACGCCGCATCGCACTCCTCCAACTCACCGAGAATCCGAGCATAGAAACCGTTCAGGCATTTCTCCTCATCAGCCTCTACATGCTCGGTGGGTCACGCAGAAATGGAGCTTTTCTTAATCTAGGAACCGCCATCAGTGCGGCCAAAGCATTAGGAATCCATCGACAAGAGACCAATATGAGCTTTCCAGATGGAGAATGTCATCTCAGGTATGTCTTATTTTTGGCCGGTTTATGTTTTTCAGGCCATGGCGTAAAAAGATACATATAGAGTAACAGGGCCAATAGAGCTCGAATATGGACGACATTAAGATACCACGATTTCTTCTTCTGCGCAATGATGGGACGCACCTCGTCAACCATTACCACAGATTGTACGGTCCTCGAGAGACGTACCACTACCACTACCCTAATGCCCAAATCCGAACAAGAGATCGCCCTTAACGAATCCGCCCACGCCTTCTCATTCATGGAACGCACCGTCAATGAGATCTACACAAAGCGAACGGTGTCGATGGGAGCGCTCAAAAACATGGTGCAAGAGCTACAGGAAGCAATCACTCATATCCCATCAGATCTCCAAACAATCTCAATCCCTCAGTCAGGCTTATCTAACCAACTCCCCCAACATATATTACTCCGGAACGCCAACGTTCTCTGTAGCTACTATTTCAGCATGATGTTACTCACCCGGCCATTTTTAGTAGCCAAACTACGCGCCCATCTCGGCCCAACATCGACACCTCCTTCTACCTCTCCCCCCTGCGTCACCATACCAGCAACGGACCTGGATAACCAATCCTCCGAGACTACCGTGATATACACCGATATCACTCGCAATGCCTCATCGTGTATCATGGCCGCTACAGAGACCGTACAACTTCTTCACCATTTACTAGCCACCAAAGCCCTCTTCACTAATATGCCTCTAACAGTGTATGTTCCCAAAGGTCACCCCCTGATTCTAGTTCAATATCTCTTGCAAACCCCTACTAACATATATGCATACGTACCGACCAGAGCCTGGACATTCGTTTCCGCCTTAACCATATGCTCTGCATACTTCGGCCAGCTCGGGACAGCCCAATCGAACGAATCCACCATCCTCCAGGCTGGGCAAATCCTCGACCATTTCGCCGTTAGTAGTCCACAAGCACGCCGATACAGTCGTATCCTCCAGAAATTATCCGATGCGGCAACTACGTACAGATACAGCCGGGATCGCAATGATGGTAGTGTTAGGGATACCTTCCCATCCCCACTGCCGTATGAATCCTCGTTGTTTCCGTCAATTGGTGACCAGACTAGTCGTTCTTATATCGGGGGTACGACTCAGTCCCGACCGTATGATAACAGTGGCATCCCAGAGTCTAGTTTGAGGTTCGATAGGTCTACTTCAGATCCTTCCTCGTCTGGGTGTAGCGATTCGATCCTAGATTTGAGTCTTTTCCCCTTGGATCTGGCGAATGCGGATAGTATTTGGGATATCAACTGGGTGGGAAATTTGCTGTAACATGTATGTTGCTGGATACACGTGCATACTAATACATTCTCACCGGCTGTTTTAGCGACTTTGTTTTTGTTTTTATTTTTGTTTTAAACTTCTTTTTTATTTGTTTGTTTCTTCATTTTCCCTCGACGTACGACGCCTAGCCACGTCAAACACCAGGAATCAAGCAAACGAAATTAAATCAAATGATGAAAATGACAATGAAAGCCATCCTTTCCTTATATTTGAGGCTAATAAGATAATCATCAAACATGGGAGAAATCAATATAATGACAAACTTGTGGTATAAGGCGATAACACGGAAAAATAAAAACCAGTATACTCCTGGCCACTATAGCCAACCAATTTTTGGTTACATATCGGGGTGTCACAATTTTCATAAGATCCAAGAAGGAGACGGGGAGAGGTATCAAAAAGGCAAGCCGAAGGGGTGAAATCAATCCCCGGCGGTTTGGACTTTTCAGTGAAAGAGATAAGAACGTGTCATACTTCCTAGCACGCTGTGAGCCAGCCACCATTCTCCCACTGTCCTGGCTCATAGACAGCCTGATTTCTCGTGTCTGCGTGATAGGTTCCGGAAAAAAGTGTATTCAAACGAGCAAAATTAATGGGTTTCATAATCCACCCATCAAAGCCAATGTCTCCGTACATTTGGGCGTCTTTCTCGAGTAGGGAGGCTGATACTGCAAAGATAGGAACGGGGTGGTTGGAGCTCGTAGGGACATCAGTTCCGAAAGTCTTCTCAAACTCGCGTATTTTTTTGGTGGATTCGATACCATCGAGAATTGGCATCTTGATTATATCAGCAACCGTATATTTATACAAGGAAACAAAAGGGGCTCACCTGGATATCCATCAAAATTACATCCCACGCCGCAGAGTCCCTCAAGTAGGCAGCCGCACATTCTTCTCCGTTGATTGTCAGATGAACGCTGTGTCCGAGTTTCTCGAGTCTTTTCTTCACTATCTTGGCATTGATAGGGTCATCTTCGGCGACCAGCACACGAAGTGACTTTGATGGAGCTTCTTTGAGCGTCGGTGGAACGGTTTCATTGGCCTTTTGCACCGGAAGTGGAATACAAATGTCCGCCTTAGGAGGTGATCGATCGGCACCTGACTTTTCGGGGGGAGGCGTATTATCGACGAGTACCATGTCATTTATTGTAGGAAATCGAGTCTCAGTTCCTACAACAGGGGTGTTAATAGGCGGCGAGCTCGGTTCAGTGTCAGGCTTATCATCGGGGACTGAGAATTGGAGCGACATTTGGAAACGGCTTCCCTTCCCTTCCTCTGACTTTACGCTCAGCTGTCCATGCATGTTGCGAACGATTCTTGCCACTAGCGCTAGGCCCAGACCGAGAACCTTTTTCTCACCACCTGCTCCAGCAGATGAGCCTGATGATTCTTGGGTGGCTTCATCTGAAGCGAAATCATCATCTTCTTTTGACACCTGCTCAAGCTCGTGAAATAAGGTCTCAAGTGTAGAAGAAGAAATCCCTCGGCCTGTATCAAGAACCGCAACCTTCACAATAACTTTCCCTGGTTCGGCTTCGTCACGAGAACGCCAAAGTTGAACTGTAACACCACCGGAAGGTGTGCGCTGAACAGCATTTGAGATGAGATTCGATATAGCCTGTCTGACCCGTCTTTGGTCGCCTATGACGGTATCAGGAATCCCTGGACGGGACTCCACAGTATAAACGAGCCCCTTACGCTTAGTTTCATCCTCGAACATAGCCGTCGCCTCTGCGAAAGTCGACTGCAGATCGAATGGCTCGTCTTTGATAAGGTTTTGCCCTTTCTCAACATTAGTCAGATCTAAAAGATCATTGATGACATATATCAGGGACTTTGAAGCTGAATAGGACTTTGTGAGGTGATCCCGCGTCTCGTTATCAAGCGCGCCCTCCAGGGCAATCTCCAGGTAGTTTATAATAGCGTTTAATGGTGTGCGGACTTCATGAGCGGAGTTGGCTAAGAGAAGCTTGGTCAGGTTGGAGCTTTCAAGTGCCGCCTCTTTTTGTCGCCAAACTCTAATAAATTTACCATACACTAGGCATAAAACAGCGGCAGTATCGACTTCAGATTCAGTCCACTCCCGAGATCGTCCGAGAACTGTCTCTCGCCATGTCTGGAAGCTCTTTCGAGGCTCCAAGCGGCCTCCCGTGAATTTCATTTTCTCATAAGGGTTCCCACCCCATTTCACCTCGGTTAGCTGACCACGCCGGAAGAAGACAATGAAATCCAATCCATCAGTTGATAGCGGAACGTAAAGCATGCCTGAAATGTCTCTAAAGCCGGGTGGGTAGAAGAGATCTTTAAAATCTTTCACAATATGATGGGATGCCAGGACCGAGTTACATCGACGCATTTTCAAGTACTCAATCAAGGCCAGCATCTCCTGGGGCTGAGACGATTTGCCAAGGATCCGCGTTTCTCCTCCAATGCATATAGCTCCATAATCAGCATCAAACAGGCGGTGAAGATCGTCGGATGAGGCAACAATGTATCCCGACGGATTTGCGTCAGTGGGGACCGTATTAATCAGCTTGCGCGCGTGGAGGCGAGAAGCATATGAGAGACGTTCGATATTTCGGGAAACTGCGTCACCAACAAGACGACACATCTTGCGAACCGGGAAAGATACCCTCATACCGTTGTTCCCATATGAATGGCAGGATATCAAGCCCCACAAGTCAGAAGAGCTGCTAATACTAATCGACATGGAAGAACGAATGGCCATGTTAGCCAGATATTTGATATGGATGGGGGACATTGCCCGCAGGTAAGCATGTGTCATATCAAGGGGAATTTCTAAGTCCTCGACAGTTCGGCAGACTAATCGAGATGTGATCTGATCGCGGTCATATAACAAGCGAACCTTATTAATTCGGTAAAGGTCGCGAGCTTGTTTCGGGATATCGGACGCCGGAAAATGTAGGCCTTTGTACAGATCAATACTCATGGTCGGATCCACTAATTCGGCAACGACTTTGCCATTAGCGTCCGAATCAAAATGGTAAACCAGAACACGATGAAAGCCGGTAAGCTCCTTGACTATCCCAACGGTAATATCCAACAACTGCTCGGTGGTCTCGGCATGGTCGAGCTGATCCTGAACCTGACTTACCATGCTGAAAACCTCCATAGCAGCCGCTTCACCTCGACGTCGCCGTGCATTGCGCAAAACTCGTAGCGGTTGACTGATAGCGACAGTGCTGCCTGCCAGTTGTTCTGGTGTTGGGCTAACCCCCAGAGTGTCGGCGGGACCAGAGGGCGACGTCTTGCCCGAGATCCGCAACGGATTTGTCGTATCGTTTTCCAATTCAAACTCACATATAATGATCCCCTGAGGAGCTGGACTGGGATGCATAGCGCACCAAACTCGAAGGGAGCCACCTCCGGGTTTCTTGACACTAAGAATAAATACATCGGGGCCATCCAAACTAGGGTTGTATCCTTCTTCACCGATAAAATCAAGATGGTCCAAGAAGCTATCCGCCTGGTCATCTGAAAGAATGTCGCAGAATGATTCGAGGGAAAAGAGGTGGTTAGGAGAGTACCCCAAGATCGCTTCCGAGTTTTCACTGACCACTCGAACGATAAGTTTCTCATTAGAACCCTCGTGTAGGGCGATCAACGCTCCAAAACTTTGAATAGCACCTGGTACATGAATCGGTTCATCCTCGCAGGCTTTGAATGAATCCACAGTTCTGCCGGTGATAACTGCATGCCCATCTTGCGTCTCAATGTGTCGAAACCGAGTGGTTATAAAATCTGGCCCGCTTTGAGCCGGCGGCAACTTGGCTGTAGGTCTCACACTAGCCTCTCCCGACACCAACCCAGCTGAAGAAATCTCAGACCAACACTGGCTTGATGATTTGCCTGACTCCTCTGGTGTTCGTCGACGATCGCTATTGGATGGTAAAGATTCAGGACCCGCATCGGAATGGGATAGCGAAGGTGACCGTAGCTGCGTCCACGTCTCCGAATCAATAATGGAATACCGGCGAGCACCACTCCGTTCAGTCGAAGCTAGATCGCCTTGTGTTTCTATTTTCGCCTCAGGTGTTTCGGAGGGGTCGATAGATATAAGTGAGCGAATGGGATAAACTCGATCGGGTTCCTCTTCATTCCCGTCATGGTTCAATCCCGGGCTTTCACTGCGACTCTCCGTCCCATTTACAACTGGAGGCGCAAGATGCTCCCTCGGGTCACCGTGCTCAGGGATAAGGTTGGCGTCGGATGACATCGCGGACTGAAAAGCGGGGGTTACGCCCGCCACCAATTGATCTCACGCCGATCTGTGCATTGGGAGGCAATTCTGATTGCACCACGACCCCAGTCGAGAGGAGATAGAACAGGGAGAATAAGACGCAAATCGGGTCTAGTCTCGGTTCCAGGATTTGACCTGTCCGTGTTCATGCATAAAATTTTCGGGATTTTATTGTGTCTGTCCAAGCATGTCTTTGATAGCGCTGGTATGAAAATCCGCTACTGCAGTGTGAGACGAGAACTCTTGAGGGGGGGAGGACGAGAGGGGAGGGAAAGAGAGGGGAGGAGAGAGAGGCCTGTCAAGGGATTCCAGGTGGGGGCAATTCCGGCAACCGACCAGAATCTGTCAAACGGGGGGTTAGTCATGATTTCCGACATATTCTATGCTTGACCCATGGTTGCGCGTGCCTTGTTTTTTGGTTAACTTCGGGTCAGTTGCCGGTCAACGCAAGGCCTAACTCACCTCTGCATCCACTATCCCTCTTTGGGCGTTGAATCAATCTCCTAAAGCCAGAACTTATAGACAGCTGTCGTGCTATCACGTGAGAAAAACAAGCTGAGGGAAGAAACAATTCTATATCGTCGACTCCCCGAATACCTGAGCCGCAAGATACAAGGAGGAAGAAAGCAGAAACGTCCATCGTTACGAGCTGTCACGTCACCTGTCATCGGATCGGGCTCCCACCAATCACAGGCCCCAGAACCGGCCTCGCTAAGAGGTATTGGCCGCCTCAGGCATCTACATCGCTGTCTCTGATATTGCATGTGTGCCCCAACATTGATGGGTGAACGCATCACGCAAACATCATTGTAGTGAAAAATTCCCAAATTTAGCGGGCTTTCGGCCGCGTAGTCGCCGATTTACTTCCTCTAAAGCTTAATATCAGAAAGTCTGACATAGCTTCCGGGGAATGGCAGGGCCTCTGAAGGTTAATCTTCAGAGCACAAGGTTTGGTCCGAATACTAAAACAGCCGGAAATTGCGGGGTTTTCTATGGGATGACTTGACCTATGAGTCAATGCTCCATGCATGAGAGAGCAGTGCAAGCAAACGTTGACAAAGATCAATCTCAATTAGTCCAGTAGGATGTCACATAAAGGTCCTGTATCCCTCAAATTGTGACCTATATACAGACATCACACTTTGTCAGAAGAGCTAATGTACGGCTCTTCTTGCTCCAGTCCCCAAGCTCGTTGCTTTAGGTATAACAGATTAATTTTTAAGTTCTGTAGGGAGGTGGCACAAATTATATTTTTCTTTCCGCTGTCTTTTTATTTAGCTACAACCCCCCCCCCCCCCCCACCAAAACCCAAAAAAAAAAGGTTGTTAACTCTTTTCCTTCAAAGCTCCCATAAGCTTTAGGACTTAATGCAAAATGAGTTAGCTATAGGCTATCAGGAGTCATAAGGGAGAGAACCCCTTTCTAATTTCTCACATTATAATTTTCAATGAGAGAGTGCAAATTATATATTTTAGTAACTGGGAGAGTAAAATATGATGTTAGGGGTCTACGTATGTGACCGACATTAATGGAAATGGAGTCCGGAAGGTAGGTATTATAGGCTATAAATAGAAAAGACTTGAATCTATACAGATTTCTGACAGAAGCAAAGTTGAGAAAAGGTCATCAACATGTGCTTTACAATGAGAATTAATATATGATCGACACTGGAAAAAGCCCCGCTGGACTCCATTCACTTTCCCCATCAAGTTAGCTCCTGACCCGCTCGTTGATGCCTAGGGCACTCAAAGTAAAAAAAAAAAAAAGGCACACGTGATATATCTAGACCTTAGGCGATCCTAGAGTGGAATAGCGTTAGGGCTACAGCTGCTTGAGCGACGCGTTCGCGTCAGTTGGTGTGTGTCAACCGATGCCTAACCCTGGTGGTGCGCCAGTTATAGATGACTTGAACCCAAAGTGAAACGGGGTCATTGGATCGACCCATCATGCCATCTTATTTGAGTAGCCTGAAAACTATCCATACTTTATGCGTACCCTGGGTCGGACATAGCTGCTACGCTCGATAGGTAAGATTGACTGGATATTCCAAAACTCATAAAGCGCTCTCGTCTATTAAGTACACATTCTGCAACTGTACCAAAGCAGTGAAATAGAGCTTTATCGAGGGGAGAGTACCTACCAGATGTCGTACCTACCTACTTCTAGGTGGTCTTCAACTAAGGGAAAGGGCGCAATTGCGGGTGACAGATGGACAGGTGGCGTTACCTTGGGGTATGAGGTTACCGCTACTGCTACTAATAACTACTAAACTGGCCGAACTGCATATTGAAGGTCTAATTATCTGCTCCTGTTTGGCATATGGCCCTAAATATAGATATTAATATCCAACACCGATATTTTGTCCTGCTAACTAAGCCTTGGATCCTGATCCTAACATTCTCTGCCTCCCCTGCCCCCTCTGCCTCCTCTTCAATTTTCCTCACCTGAGTTCTCTCTCCTGAAATACTTCAGAAAAATATCTGGACCCGCTAACTGGCATGAATAAGGACATGCAAGGGTGACCCGAAAGGACTACGGAAAAACCTTTTTCCCTGCCACAGCGGTTTATATTCTTCATTTCTATCTTTTGTATCCCATTTTTACTCATATCAGCCACCATCTGGTACCAATATAGAGGAAGAAACTATAGCTCCTGGCCCGAACCCTCTGAAAATTTTGGAGATCCTCACCGTGGTGATATGCGAATTCTTATTGGCGCAGGACCGTGGTATGAGCTAGTGATATTGAGAGAGATATAGAGCGCAGCTCAGAGATCTCATGCTCACTCCCAACCTTCCGTTATGATACCCACTAGGGCTCGGAAGCAGCATGTTACTCGTCATCCGGAGCATCTGGATGATGACCTTACATCTCCTAGAACTGATCCGCATTAACATTGACTGTTTCGGCTTGATCGAGAGATCTTGGAATGAAACCGAGGAGGACAGGTTCTGCCAGCAGCTCCGACTTTTCGGCGGCGCATGGTATAATAATTCAATGCGAGCACTCGCTCCCGGGCCCAAGGATGTTGAATGTCTGACGCTTTCCTAAACCGAGCATGTCTTTTAAGATCTTTTGCTACGTTGGATTTCCTCAACTGGGGGGGGGGGTCTGGATTCTCCCCCTTGGGGAACGGAGGTATTATCTGGGAAAAGCAACATCCATCATGCGGAATTGCCTGATGATGGGGGAACGCTGTTTGTGGTTTCAAAGAGTGGGAGCCGTGTCCTGTGAAGACATCGATAATTGTTCTACTCTAGAGGATGTCCGTATGGAGCCATGGGAGTGGGCAGATAAGAATGGGTTTGGTGAATTTCCACTCGAGAGTGGAGAGGGCTGCTGTACCTGCTAAAAATCTGGCCTTTTCATGGAAATGAATTTGGGATTTAAATGATTTGAAAGTCACTTGTATTGATAACGGGCGTTAATCCCCGCCGATCTTCGGTATCTGGGACACCGTATTTCTATGAGTGCAATGATTACTGCAAATTATTGGCCCATAAATTCTGATATGAAAAACCTTGACGGCTTGGAAATATTCCTTCCTGACCGATGGATCGGGAACCCTGGTCTCCCTTCCTGCGCCTTTGGGCGGGGAGGGAGCCATCCTAAACTCCAACATTGCCAATTTATCTTGGGTGTTCAATATCCAGTAAGGAGAGGCTGATGATGAAGCATCCTAAGCCTGTTAAAAAGTGCCTACTCCATGAGTCGTGGGAACTTGTAATTCATCATGCGCTGTTCTTTTTTCATTCTTCAACAATCATCCCTCCAAACCTAGCGCCCACTTAGCTTCATGTAGGGATACCAATTCGGCAATAGGCTAGCTAGGGAAACAACACAACCTGTTGGAATATTCGTGAATTAGCAACTAATATGGTCTGATAGCAAGTTTTCATACCAATAGAAGACAAATAACTCCCTGCAGACCCACGGGAAACATGGAGTGATTATCATCAATTAGGACACGACGTCCCAGGTGAGACAGCCGATCTCCCTCAATCCCAGTCTAGGATTGCATTCCCTGCTGCCGACGTAGCACTCTCTCGGGTGGATGTTAGATAGAAGCTGGACAAAAATACTACGATACAATGCTTGAAAACTCCACAATTGATATTATTTTTATGATGTGAGGGTATTTCTGACCCTGAGAAGAATGTTTCAGGAAACACCACGGGCATTCACTCATAACTGAAGTATAACTCCTTGCACAAGTCTGTCAATTGTGAAGGATTTCTTCATTACAAGATCATGCATCTATTTTCGCTGCTGGCATCCCAGCCAATGTGGGTACCTGTGGTGCTTTCTCTCAGCGGCTATGTTGGGATTCTATCAATATATCGCCTGTGGCTCTCCCCAATTGCCAAATTTCCTGGACCGAGACTTGCAGCCTTGACGGGGTGGTACGAGTTCTACTACGATGTGATTAAGCGGGGAAAGTACACCTTCAAGATTGCAGAATTGCATCAGCAGTACGGTTTGTAGAACGAACTTCTCTAGCCCACGCATCCACGCGCACAGTTCATACGTTCGCTGACGATGCCTCACAACAGGACCGATCATTCGCATATCTCCCTATGAATTGCATGTCAATGACCCCGAGTTTATTCCAACATTGTACTCACGGGACTCGCCTCGAAATAAGTATGAATTCTTTACTCGGCAATTTAACACCGATTTGTCTGTCATGTCCACGGTCGAGCATGAGCGCCATAAGATGCTAAGAGCACATATGAATCCTTTCTTCTCCACAGCTCGCATTCGGCGACTTGAACCTGCTATTGAATCTCTCGTCAATAAGCTCTGTCATCGCCTTGGTGAGCTCAAAGGCTCTGGGGTTCCGGTCAATGTTCAATATGCCTATACCGCGTTAGCGACCGATGTCGTATCGACCTTGACCATGGGCGAAGACCATCATTACCTCGATGAACCAGATTTTGTCCCACTGTGGAGCGAAACCATATCCGGGATTGCACAGTCGGGTGTTACCTTCAAGCATCTCCCATGGATATTCCCCATCTTTATGTCACTGCCCCAATCGCTCGTATCATATTTCAACCCCGGCATGAGCCTCTTCTTTCAACATAAACAACGGTGTATTGAACGTATTCGCTATGTTCTAGAGAGCGATGAGGCATCGAAAGTCAAGCAGAAAGTAAATGAGGGGTTAATGCAGCCGACATTATTTCATGATATCATCAACAGTGACCTGCCGGAAAAGCTGAGAGGTGCCGCCCGTCTCGCACAGGAAATGCAAGTCATCATCGGGGCTGGTGGTGAAACTGTTGCAAAAGCGCTGTCGTTTATTACATTTTATTTGCTAAATGAGCCGGAAAAGCTGGGAAGACTTAAAAAAGAACTTGAAGAAATGGATCCCAACCATACTGGGTCATGGGTTGATTTTGAACAGATGCCATATTTGAATGGTGTGATTCTAGAGGGGCTGCGGTATGACCTTGTGAAAATAAACCTGATAAATCGCATGTATATCTAATCTGCAACCAGATTATCGTACGGAGTCAGCACTCGCCTCGCTCGGATCGCACCATACCACGAGCTTAAGTGCCAAAACTGGACGATTCCACCCGGAGTAAGGCAGATCTAGCTTCCAAACTGGCACAGACTAATCTCAGCAACCAGACACCCGTCGGGATGACAAGTGTTATGATCCATCACAATGAATCGATCTTCCCAGAGTCATACAGCTTCAGGCCTGAACGTTGGGCGACACCTGACGAACGGAAGCGCCTTGAGAGATACTTGCTTTCCTTCACGAAAGGATCTCGGCAGTGCATTGGAATGAAGTATGTCTAGATAATCCCCTTAAATGGCAAAATTTGTGCTAATGGAGCCTTTTAGTCTTGCCCGCGCCGAGATGTTTCTTGCTGTAGCAAAGCTTTTCCGTGAACTAGATCTTGAACTGTATGAGACGACCGTAGACGATGTTCGGATTATACATGACCTCTTTTTACCACAACCTTTTCTAGGCTCCAAAGGCGTCCGGGTAGTGGTTAAATAAAGGAATGTGAGGTGTTTGAGGACACAGGAAGGGAGGAAAGATCATCACTTTGGACTACATATTCGTGAATAACCCGTAAGGGAACTCTTCGTTTGTAGGGTAGACAAAGGCTTTGTTGATTTGGTCATGATAAACTACAATTATTATTGTCCGCCTCTCTCAAGTCACTCTTTGCTACTATTCAGTAGTATTAACTAGTGTCAAAACAACAGCAAAAAACAAAAACTTCGAGGACCAGTTATATTCCAGCTTCAACATCTAGATATCCCTTGTTTCTCTCATATCCACGGTATTTCGTGAGTTATTGACATTTTTCATGGTGAGAGAATTGAATGCTCCCCATAATATCCCCTGCGCAAATGGCCTTCGTAGTCTACCGTATTGCCTCCTCTTCAACAAGCGGGCGCTTTCGCCCTCCGTTTTTCACTCCTCCCATGACATTCAGGGTTCGATGTATCGAATTTCATTAGATAAAATCTGGCAAGCTTGTGATGTTTCCCATCAATGATAGCTTAACAAAATGAGGCCTACGTCGTCTTGTACCTGGTGTCGGTATGAAACATATTCTCCACTCAGAGTATTTTAATCTTGTTTGACAACGAAGACAGGTCGCGGAAAAAGAAGTGCATCATATCCCAGCCAGGCAGACCCTGTAGGCTATGTATCTCAAAGAAGCTACAATGCGACCTGTCGAATGAAATCTCTTCAGCAAACACTCGACCATCTAGTGGAGTTAATCACCTTCCTCCTATTCAAGCTAAGCCACCATCTCCCGTCCCAACGGCCCTGACCCCGACCATAGTGCAAGAAATCCTCCCGGCATCTGTCTGCAATGAATTGGTTGACCTCTATTTTGACCTGATCGACGAGAAGCAATTGATTCTATTCCACCGAGACTCATTTATTGCCCAACACAGAGCTGGCCGTGCGCCAGAGTTTTTAATATTAGGCATGATTGCCTTGATGGCTCGGTGCGTGAGTTTCCATTGTCTGCGTCGACTGAGGCTAATTGACTTGCGAACTTAGATTCTCCTCAAATCCGTATTTTGAAAGTATCCACCCATGGGACCGAGCGAGAGCCTGGTTCCCACGCGCAATGCAATCGTTCTACTCCCGCTCAAAGCTCATTGACCTTTCATCGCTACAAGGGAGCCTTTTATTAGGCTTTGTGGCTTGTGTGGAAGGAGAGCCTGCACAGGAGGCCCTGCTAGTTTCCCAAGCTATCTGCATGGTGCAGGTGCTGCGCTTACCTGTCAACCTCAGCCCGGAACCTATTCAACGGGAGGTTGAGATTCGGGGTAAGTAGCCTCGTTCTAACCTAATATTACATCTAACATTCATTTCATAGTTTTTTGGGAGACTTGGATGGGACATACATGGCACGCTGCTCGTGCACAGATTCCCAGACAGCTGATAAGCGACCCAACATATAAGAGGCCGCTAGAAGAGGAGACCTTCCGAGCCATGAGAATAGATGACAACCCAGACCGATATTCGGAGGTCCATATCGAGGTTCTTGGGCTACGTAAATGTGGTTTATGGAGTTCTATGCTCGCCTTGACAGAGATTCACGGCCAGGTTATGCGGTTGAATGATGATATAGCTCAAAAGCCTATATCCGAGGATGAGATACGATCCCGTGTGAGAATCTTAGCCATTGAACTCGATACCTGGCATCGAACATTGCCTGACCATCTTCAAGATACGGCTGAGAATAGGGCGGCACATTCCCGGCGTGGACTAGGGCGGGAATTTGCGGTTCAGCACCTGCAATATAATCACCAATCACAGCTGCTATATTACCGATTCCTTCACAAGGGATCTGTGACGGAGGATAGGCGGACTGATAATGAAGCTATGATGTATGCAGCACGATGCAAAGCGCATTCGACAGCTCTTAGTCAGATCTTTTGGGATACTAACTCTATACCGGGCTTGGAATGTTTATGGTCTCCAGTAAATGGACATCTCTTAGTCGTCGCGTCTTCAGTTCACATCCACACTCTTCTCTTCGAAACGGACGGCGACAAGATAGCAAAAGCGAAGAAATTACTCGAGCAAAACTTCATTATGCTGCTCCAATTTCGCAAGTACTGGTCGCTTGTTGAACTTTCCATGACTCGATTGCGGGCCTTCCATCGAGCTTGCCAGATGAACAGCACCGAAGAAAGTTTTGACATGGATCTTTGGATGGTTGACTTTTTAAATCGTTACGATGAACAGGTCTACGATCGGTATAGTGGCCTAAATCATAAGGGGTTGACTGAACCCAACTTGATCATTCCACCACCTCAGGCGGCGGAACTTTGGCGTGAGCTGTCAGAGGGGATTTCTGCGACAATGATGTCAATTCTACCTATTGCCGGCTAATTACGTTTTCGTTCCGTATCTTTGGACCCTTTGTCCCGCTGGCAATAGTCACCCAGGATATGTGCCCTCCTAGGGCCTTTTCAACCCCATAAATAGGAGCATTATATGTGATGGGACTTAAAGTGGGGAAAAAATTCAATAGTAAAATAAAAAGGGACATTCAGTGATTGGCATTTTTGGTCGAAGCTATTAGGTTAGTTTTCATTCGCCCTTCCATATAACCAAACTCAACGATTCTATGGGCAGGCGCTTAAACGTCGGGCCCAAACCCTCATTCCCCCTTTGCCACCCCTGTTTGCTCGCAGGAAATATGGGACAAATGTCAACTCTTGTATATCTCCATATTCCCATGGTTGTGATCGATAAAGAAGATTCGTTCTATTGATCACTTCCCGGCCCATGGCTTTTACTGGAATGATATGATCCATGGTTGCAATCTTGATTGGCTCCCCTTCACTTATTGACTTGTCGATTATCCCAATATAGTCGATATCAACCTCATTGTCCACATCCTCAATACAGTAAACCAATGGTCCACGCATGATGCAAATCTCATCTTTTTCAGTTGCGGGATGTGCATAGACCTTCTTAGCACCAAAATTGAAGGTAAGAGCTACCTCAAAATCCTTTGACTGTGGAAGAAAGAGATAGCCATCTCGAACCTCCCCTTGAATGGATGATGTGTAGCCCGTTGCCCATGCAGGAATTCGGAGCGCAAGTGCAGCTGAACCCTTCACCTTGATTTGAACATCTCCAGACCAAGGCATATTAGTCGTTTGCTCGATGATAGTATCGGTTCCTGGCACTGTGAACGAGCTTGCGATATACAGATGGATTGCGACAGTGTTCTCTCTAAAGGAGTAAATCAAGGTGCCCATCGATGCGAGCAACTTGGCCACATTTGGAGGACAACAAGCAACCTCAAACCAAGTGCTTCGATGCTTGGGCTTACCAGTGTGGGTGCGTAGGGGGTTCTGATAGTAAAAGGCGCAGCCATCCAAGCCTACCGCCCCCAGGAAACCATTGTATAAACCGATCTCTAGGACATCTGCATATTTAGACTTTAGATCTATTTGGAGCATTCGTTGGCACCAAAGAATCAAGGCGAAACAGGCACAAGTCTCAGCGTAGCAGGTGCCACCTTCCTGGGCATCTCCCATAAAGTATGCGGGACCAAATCCTTCCCACTGTCCGATGCTACCAATACCGCCCGTGACATACAGCTTCTTCTCCGTCAGGTCATTCCATAGCCGATCGAGAGCAGCTTTGACATCAACGTCACCGGTAAGGCGGACGAGGTCTGTAGCAGCGATGTTATAATACATTGCTCTAACGGCGTGCCCCTTCAGTTCAGTTGCCTCAACCAACCTGCAGTCTGCCTGAGCAGCTGCATAATCTCTAGGATATCGAAACCAGGCTTTTGTCTCGGTTCCCATATGGTCATAGGGATCACCACCACGTGCTCTAGCCTCATGGTCAAAATATGTCTCCCCTTTGTCGTCACGCCGCCCACGTTCTTCAATGAAGTATTTGGCTAGTCTTAGTAGCATCGGCTCTTGCGTGAGTTCATATAGTCTGATAAGTCCAATCTCAATCTCCTGATGTCCTGGATATCCTCTCTTCTTTCCTGGTTCAAGTCCAAACACCGAATCAACATGTCGAATGACTTTCATCACCGGCTCCAGCAAACGGCCACTGCCCGTCAGAGTCTCATACGCTACACAGGCTTCAATCAGGTGCCCAATGCAGTAGAGCTCGTGGTTATCCCGGAGATTCGTCCACCTCTTATCGATTCCACGAACCGTGTAGTATGAGTTTATGTAGCCGTCTGGGTGCTGAGCCGCCCTAATCATATCGACCGCTTCCTCGACCGTGTTCATTAATTCTTTGTCCTCGGTTTTCATCATGAAATAACATGCAGCTTCGATAATCTTATAAATATCACTATCCCAGAATAGCTGCGTAAGTCAGCGTGAAAGTGCTCAAAGTCTTTCCAACGTTTGCTGCTATATTGTTTCTCCGACATACATGTGGTTTGATCTCATGGCCTTCTTTCCAGGTCAGGCAGTACCAATGTTGCAGCGATTTTTGAGCCTTAATTATGGCGGGTATTGTCTTTTCCCTCGAACATCGCTGCATTAGGGACCAAAAGGTTGAGGTAATTTCGACATTGGGGATCGCAGGCAGTTGAAAAGACATTGTTACTGGGAAATGGATGGACGGACAGGCGGCTATAATTTTATGGAGGGGAACGATCCCTAGAAAATTTGAAAGGTGACAGAAACTTTTCCTAGCTCTCGTGGAAACGGTAGCCACTGTGTGGGTTTAAATGATTGATGCTGGAAGACTATTTCGACGTGAGTAACTACAACTGTGCTCCACGGAATTGTCTCCGTTGCCCATGGGGCAACTTCTAACTTGCTCTTATCCACAAATTGAACCCAATAACTCTCCACTTATGCCAGGCCCAGGAGAATGTCTTACGCCAAGCGGGGTCATCTGGGCAAAAGGGGCGGCGCTGTTCCATTATGATTGGAGGCTTTGGCGGGATTGGGATTACCCCATCAACTAACCTCCAACACAAGAGCACTGGTTTCCTATCTACCCTTCACCGGCCAAACCCCAGATATCCTGTCGGACCCTGAATCCAGGGAAAATGCCGGTTACCGGGACGGCTTCCTATTTCCCCACGTCCTTTTAGTCCTACCTAGGGCATGAGACTGACTGAATGTGCATCTTGCAAAATATCGTTGGCGATTACCCTAGCTAACTTTTTGATCAGTAAATATTTCATTTTAGCCCTCACCAACCGCACACCGAAAAAATGAAATGAAAGCAAAAACAAAGAGCAGAACTGAGCAACAACATTGATTGAATTAAGAATGAAACGATCATGGATGAATTTGAATTTGCCTTTGCGGCGTTTTTCGTCTCTGATTGGAGGATGGACGCGCGCCTTTCGGAATTCTGTCCCCACCAGCATCCATGTTGAATCCCTGCGTCAACAATTCTGGATAAACTTTTCACTCATTTGATCGCACTTCGTATGTGTATCCTTGTTATAGGTTATAATATGTTATCCGTTAGAACACGATAGCTTATACGTGGATGGTGGACCAAAGCGTATCACAGATTTAGTGTTCCATCTTCCGAGAGACAAAAATTGTTTTTGGCACACCATTTCCCTACTATAGTCGACGGTGAGTATCATAAACTGGAGTTTTCAAGAAAGTACGAGCCAACAAGAAAGGTTGTGGTATACTAACACCTAGTGGATTAGGATTTGCTTATGGAGGTGATCATACCCCACAAGAATGAGGTTGAGCATTTCGGGGGTGCGGTGTAAGTGTGAAATATATCTTACACTACATATCGCCCCATTATCGATAAAACTCCTGTGGGAGTGAACTGAAATTATCTTAGGTACTCATTTAATCTGGGAGGAAACCACGTTTTACGACGAAATCCACATTCTTCGTAATAAGAGGACTATTAGGGACACCTTGTAGGTCGTACGCATGTAGTAACCGGCATCTTATCTACGTTGGTCGCTGCATTATGGGCTAACAGACTGATGATATTCCAGTAAACTTTACAACGAATGCTTTGACAATACCAATGTAGAATGTAACCTTTTTTATAGTCAAGACGCAAACGCAAGCAGTAGTGAATGCCCGACTTGCAGCACGGTCTCTAAGGCTTTAGGACTTGAACTTGGCTAGCTACAAAATGCCATTTGACCATATTCTGAGTAGAAACACGATAGGCCCTTATTGACTTCCCTCAGTGGGTATGTTCAAGCTAAGCTCCTATAAGAATAACCAAATCAAAGCTGGTAAGAAGAACGAGGCGTTCAGACAGCACCCTAGGAGACAGTTATCCCATTAATGTCGGGGCCTAAGCACAATGTTAGTGAGGCTTTATACGTCATCAAAATATAAATCTTACAATATTCTCCATTCCACGCCTGGAACTCGATCACATTTCCACCCGTCCGATCAAAATTCGCATTGAGTACGCTGGTCGATAGAGACTGAGGCCCTCCCGTTGGTAAGAATGCCACAACATGAGCTTCCCCATTGACCACTACGGTACAGTATCGCTGCGTACTGTCTCCATTTCCGTAGGAGATTTGCACAGTATTCCCTCCAGTCTGGGACACAGAGACTGAGTTGAACGTGAGAGTCCCATCATCGGGGCCACCTAGATAGCCGACTGTGTCTGCACTACAGCCACTACAGGACAATATTACGGCAGATCCGCCGAGTGTTGTATCTCCCGATCCGGCGGGGATTGTTGTTGTGGAAGAGGGGTAGGACCAAGTTCCAGCGCCTAGAGACGGGGTCCAAGGGGAGTCGTCTTCCTGCGTGTGTCGTATTGTTCAGTTAGTATTAGCCCTAAAATCCCGGAGAGTGAATTGAAAACGTATGGAGATGGTATAGACGTACAATAGAGGCGGTTGTACCCGAGATCGTAAGAGGGAGCCAGATGTATGTGGATGAGGCGAGGTCATTTGAGAGCCAACGATCCCCCATGTAGCTATCCAAGTACTCTTTAGTTTAGGACTTTCTGTTGGGTATATACTATCACATACATTATGAGACCGTTGACATCTAAGACAAAGGTGGTCTGAGAGTCAAAGGTGTTGGTTCCCGAGGGCGCAAAATTTGTCCAGTCAGTCCAGGGCTATGATGGTTAGCATTAGATCTTCTTTCTCCAGCTCCATTCGCCTCTCAGCTTATTAACCGGATCACAACGATGGGCGAGCCAGCTGAGCCACTTACTCCAGATAAACTAGTTGCCGTACGGTATCGGTTATCATTTGGAGCTATTACTCATTTAGCGTCGTGATAATGCTATAGAAATCTATTACCTAGTATAGCTTACACCATCCTATCAATAGTATTAGCATTCTGTACCTCCCAGTTTACTTCTTTCGAGATACATACCGGTCAACTGAGACCCAAATAGGAAGTAGGTATCGCCCGATTTGTGTATTGCGGGAGCCTCATAGCTCTCAGGAAAGAGGTAAACGTTCGATGTCACGCTCAAGTAGTCCGATGATAGCTGATCAATGCGTAATCCATTTGCTCTCTGTGGATAGATCAGAATCACAGTCCATAAGTAGAAATGCTAAATACCAGTTCTCACATCCTCAGTAAGGAGATACGCGGCCCCATCGGTATCTGGCTTGTTGTTAGTTAGATAGAAAGATTGTCGAGCGGGGCGGCTGTCAACTCCAAACCTTTATAGAGTCCAATATCTCTCGACTGGAATCCAAGTGGCTGAGAAGATCCCCTTCACAACGAGAATTAGCTTGATCCATGGTATTCCCTCAAGCAGGGGATGGTAATACAAATATGTGTAGTCCCCGCAAACAGATGAACCAGTTGCGACACCAGCCTTTGCCTCGCTGTAATCTGCGCTATCAATATGCAACCACATGACATATTTCGAAGTGGCATCATTGTAAATGACTTTCGGTCGCTCGACGACACGATTCGGACCCAAATCGCCAGAAGATTCGAGGGTAAGCAGTTCATTCTCAAAGGTCCAATTAATCAGATCCTAAAGACGGCGAATTAGGCAAAACGGCCCCTAACCATGGCGATAATCAAAATAGGCGTTACGTACCGTGCTTGAATAACAGTTGATGGATTGGAATGATGAGCCATCCAGTTTATTCTCTCCGATCATATAGTAAGTTCCATCGACTTCAGTGATGCCTAATTCAACCTTTTGTTAAAAAAAAATCCTCCCATGTGCAATGAGCATGAACTGAAATGAAAGTTGTTCCGCTCCTACCAGCACCATGAGCTTGGATATGCTGATCCAGCTCAGCTGCAGTCCATGTCGCACCTGGGACCTAGATAGCCTTTTAGAGGAGGATGGTAAGTCCGTTAGATAGTGTCCAGGTACGTACAATATCCAGCGAGGCCCTGGCCCTAGTAAGTAGAATAATAAAAGGAATCAAAGGAAGCCGCATTCTGACTTGAAACAAATCAATGCGTATTTATGATTGATTGAACTGGTGATATTTCCATGCGAGGTCCCTCACGTCCTTTTATATTATGGGACCCATAACGCCTTGGGGGTCTGTAACACCGGACGTTCCCCCGAATGTTTCCCCGCAACTCAGGGTTGTGAAGAGGGGAGTTTAGGCTTATGGTGGAAAATCCCAGAGCAAACAATTTACCGATCGCCAATCTATTCGCCATTCACTTTCTACAACCCCTGTTGATTACGCCGATCGCTGACACGATTGGTCTCAAATGGGAAAGGGGTAGCTCAGACCTCATCATTCTGCAGATTTACTCGAGGGAATACGCGTATGTGATCAGTTTCCTGTGGTATTTCCTCTCAGAGACATGATCCCGGCCCCTTTGTAGTTGAATTTGCGTACTACCTTGCACAGGATCTGAGGGTTCTCTTTAGTGGAATGGAAGATTTTGCGGTTCCTCGGGGGTGTCGGGCCCGAAGCAGGGATTGGAGATGGCGGGAAATAATGCGGAGTTGATGATGACGTTTAAATCTAATCCAAGACTAAAACTAAGTTGAACAACGAAAGGACATGGAGGGTTTACCAAGTGACTATTATCCACATGAAATTCGCCTCCAACTAAAGCTACATCGAAATATTCCGATCAACCGTGCATGTTCTAGAGACTTTCAGGAAACACTCGTCACGGACAATTTGTATAATACATCACCTGGGAGTTCAGGGGGCAGGGTTTTTATAGTCTGAATAACTTGCTGGGTTTCATGTAATTATTATGATTTTTTTTTGATAAATATATGTTCCCCTTATATTGCATGATTGGTAAAGTTGGGTGGATTTTCTGCTTTAGGCTAACTATGTTTCTACCAGACTAGCTACTTTATGCTTTTCCAAGCGTCAAAGTAAAACCCAAGGCAACCAAAATCAAGAGAATGTAGAATTTGACACAATCAAGGAGGGACACAAATGAAACGCAAAAGGTCCAGTACAACACAACAATTAGGGCTGCTCCCTGCCCCTCTTTTTTTTTTTTTTCAACGTCAATAATGGGCGGCCATGAAAGCCAAGAGCTTTATGGGGATTGTTTCGCCCTTCTTAAATCTGGCTGACATGATCAACCACAGCACAATTCCAGTCGCTAGTACCGTAGTAGATGGTGTAGTAATCATTGGGGGACTGGCCGGTGGACAGAGTCTGACCATACTGCCAGAACAAGTCCCCCGTCATTCCAGTAGTGGCAAGAGATGTCTGTTGCCACACAAGCTCGTCCGTGCAGTGATCATTCTTGATTCCGTATTCCTCAAATAGACAGGGTTTTCCAGCCGCTTGACAGACTTGAGCATGTGCTTGGACCCAGCCATTTCCCCACGAGTTGTTGGTAACGCCCCCTGTACAGCTCAGTCAATATGAGTTGTCAATATTGACGGATGGGGCAAACTTACAATCTGAGGTGTAGAGGTGGAAGGTGCCAAAGTCGATATCAGGGATGGCGAGATTCTTAGCGAAATCGTTGCCCTCGTAGGTAGTGTAAGGATAGCTGCCATCCGAGCCGACGGTCAAGCCCATGCCCTCTTTATCAAGGGTTAGCATAATCCATCCTTATCATACATGGCTCATATTAAAAGCGTTGCCCTACCTTCACCTGTAGTCACCATGTGGTTGGGGTCCAAGGACTTGATGTAGGCACTTGTTGCTGTCGCCCAGTTGTAAATCACATCGGTGCTACAGCCAGAGCAGCGGGGCTCATTGCCTAGCTCCCATGCAAGAATAGCTGGCGAGTTAATGTACCTAGACACGACCGCCTTAATGTAAGCGCGGTATGCCTTTTGAATAGTATCATTAGTGTACCAGCCGGTCTTGCTGCCACCATATGCATTGATGTATGCGTTCATACCACCGTAGTCGTTCCAGTTGTTAACAAATGGAATTATCAATTTGATACCATATTTTTCTGCAGCAGACACAACATAATCAAGCCTCTGGAGGCCGTCTGCTCCAGTGTTGATCGTGGAGGTACCAGTCGATGCGTCGTGGTACTGGAAATAGACAGTTCCTGAACCCGGGATACTATTCACATCATTGAAACCCCAGGTGCGGAGAATTTTGAGCCCTGATTGCTGCAGATGATCGAATACAGAATCAACGTCAGCGTTATTGGTAAGAAAAGGAACCCAGTAAGCATTGGTGCCTGCAAAGTACCCGGTCTTGCCGTCAATCGAAAAGTGAAGCCCATTTGCTGTGGGGAATGCTGTGCTGCCACCCGTGGAAGAAGTCGTGGTAGTACTTGTTGTCGAGGTAGACGTAGTTGTGGAAGTGGTGGTAGTTGACGATGACGTAGTAGACGTTGAAGTACTAGATGACGAGGAGGCTAGCCATGCTTGTTAGATATATTATCTCGAGAAATGACAAGACCAAGCAGAAATTTCTCACAAGGCTCGCAGTGGCTAAACCAGTCATTCAGATAAACGCAAGTCCATCCGTTCTGACAAGTCGTTGGGCCCGTATAAGACAGACCCCCACACTGACCCCATGGGCCGGCCTGGGCTGATACACCCCCTATAGCACCGAGGACGGTGATACCAGCAAGAATGCGCATCATCGTAGATGGGGGGAAAAAGAATAAAAAAAAAAGTATATACAATGAAAGATAATGGCTTAGTTGCACAGAATAAAGCTTACGAATGAAGAGGTACCCGGGGCTATTTATACTTGAGAATCCTGGGGTTTAGGGCATCAACTTGTAACAATTAAAGTCATATTGGACTCGAAGGATCGCCTCCTGGTGAAGCATGATACCAGTGTACGTAGTAGGGTCCACGCTCGACAGGTGACAACTAGAAAATGAAACAGTCTTGGCTGCCCAGATAAATTGAGATGTTTTTTCTCTCTCCTTTCGGAATGGTTTGTCTGCCACATACTCCACATAAACCTCTCGGAGGACAACTCGGTAAGATGTCCGTGGATTGATAGTTCATTAGATTCACTGAGCCGCGTCACATAAGGAGGTAGATCGATAAGGGCCCTTCTCCCGTAACTTTTTGAAGAAGGCCCGTATAGTTCCTGGAGCGAAGCCGGTAGTTGTGGACTGGAGTTGCTAGCAATGAAGAGTTTGTGGTCCAATGAAATACGTAACCAAGAGGCTTTGTGTGGGGTGTATCTAGTACTATTAGTCCTTCATCTTAAAATGGCCACCCCGCATGAAACCATTTCAGCTTCTACATATGGAAGGCGTAAACAAATGAGCAAACCCCGCGGCCAAAACAGTAGGTTTAGCAGGAGTGATACCTATGCGTCTAATACATGTTCCTGAATATCACACATTTCCCCGGGGGTTACTACCCCTCTCTCCCCATACCCCGGAAGATATCGGGGGCATGCAATGTTTGAGGAGCTGGTAATCAGCCTCCCCCAAGCCGCTCTGAAGTGGGCACTGGCATGTCCCCCGGGAATCGGGGTGTTAGAATTTCCCGTAGTGGATTTCTACGGAAGTTATCATTGGTAGACAACAGATGAATACAGGCCATTTGGCACTCATAGCGCCCCATCTAGCTCAATTCTCTTAAAAGAAACAACGGAGATAAACGAGGGATCAGGTACCGTTACCCAACGGAATATTCTTTCTTGCAGTGCAAAGCATGCGTTGACACATTCAAGTATTCAACGCCCAACCGACCTAGTCCCCGACTTGTGGCCATGAGAATAAGTCCAATATCCCCTATTCACATACACGAAAGTCTTCATAGTAAACGAGAAAAGAATGGATCGGCAATGTCATTAGAAACAGAGCCGAACAATATTTTACATGTGATGCAGGTGCTTGGCCACTCTCGAGAGGCGTCCCGTACCGTTAACCAGGAACAGAATTCCCTCAGCATGTAATTGGCGTCCTACGATCAATTCACTGGTAGTGATAATTTAGTTTCCATGGGAGCCGGTTATGTAGGGCTGCTACTTCAGTCTCGAGCTGAAATATCTTAGTTTATATTACTTGCAAGAGGTTTTTGGCTGAGAACAATGGGCTTGTTACACGCTAAACCATATCTTGCCCTTGTTTTCTCTACTCAAGAAGAGAGGACGAAGTTAATAATTTTCTACTGTAGACGGAACGTCTTTCGATCTGGGTGCCGAGAATTTCTACACTTTGTGCTTCCATCTAGAATGAAATGATTCTCATAGAACGACATCAATGAGATCCCGTTACTTTACCTATCCCGTCAAAACGACAAAAGCATTTTTAAACTCTGGGTTAATTCGCCGTGATGAAAACGGCAAGTGAAAGGCGATCATCCGCTTCTAATTAACTAACAGGAACCCATTAAAGTTCCTTTCTCCATCCGTTCAACCAACAGGATACTCGGGTTTCAAAATACTAGGACTTTACGAACTCCGCACACCAGCCCAGCCTCGTTACAGGGCGTTCTCGGGTTTTAGCCCCTACCACTTCCCATCGGATAACTATAACAAGGTTAGCATTCAAACTTTGACTCCGCAGTTACTCTGCCAGGAGGTGCCGAGTGTTTTACTTGTAGTCCGTCTACCGATCGGCCCTTTCCCCGTATCGCTTTAGGTAAAGCGTGGGCATTCAGCATTTCCACACAAGCCTCCCTCCCTACGGTAAATGAGAAACATTTAAAACCAACCAGTAGCTTAAATAGACCAAAGGGCTAGATCCCGAGCTATCGGACATAGAGTTTGACAAGTCGCCGAGATAATAGTTCCCCCCTTTTACGGAATTCACTCCGCGGCCAAACTGACAGGTCCTTGATGGCTTTTGCGGGGAGATCTTATTATAAGCGCACCCATGCTTTGATTGGCCGCTAGGCAGTGCTTCCATAGTTTGGGATAGACTTTTAGGGGATGAAGAGCTGGAATTTAGTGCTTATCCAGGTCATCTAAATCAAAATCAGATTATGCCAATAATATCACCAGATCAATGTCTATTTACCTTGCGAGGACAATGATATCAACCCATGTCTGGGTGGGGCAATTGTGTCGAGCTACCGCAAAAAAGAGGTTCCAGAATCCTCCTTCCTTCCACATGACTGTGGGGGTGCACTAGATTCGCTCTACGCGGGGCCTGGTTACTCGCTCTTGTGCCTCGCGAGATGGGAAACATGAAGACAAAACCCGTTCTCCACTAACACGTCCCTCCGGACGCGAACCCAAGCAAAAGTTTGCAATTCTCCCCATTAGCCAAGGGGTTTCTGGTATCCGGGTGGTAGGTTCTATAACCATCTGACTCCATGTTGGACCTACACAAGACGATAGGGAATCCAGGATGTCCATCAAGCCACAACCATTTCACATAGCGACAGCAAAGGAAAGTTCGTTTCCTCGGAAGTGAATTATAAAAAATTATACAATTAAGTAGATATGGAATAATTTTCTCAGTCTAAATGGTTAGTGTTAGTCTACAGGGGATAGGCCTTGTTCTACCTGTTCCATCTAGGTTACTAGAATACATTACTTGAAAATTCACCTAAAGAAAGAGAGAAAATAAGAGAACAGGATTGACGAGAACTACTGCTGCCGAGGTCTAGTGAATGAACAGCCAGCCCCTAGTCGGTGAATCCTATTATCCGAATTTTCGAACAAAGCCATATTTCTCAAAGAGCTAGCACCTTTTCCGGGAACGGGGGTTCCTCAGTATATGACGGAGGGTAGCCAAATTTATTGACATTCACAATAGTACAGTGTCAAATTGGCGAATGGTGTAGCGCTACTGAGTGAAGATAGATATGTACCGTGCTATGCCGACCCACTGATCCTCAGCGGGTTCGGATTTCGGGCGCGGAAGAAGGCCCCGTATACGTCACTAATCAACCGAGTCTGTGGCTGCCTGTGAAGATTGTAGTCATGCTGTATGGTGAGCGTCTTCAAGGTTCCCCCGACCGGAATGTAGTTTGGTTAATGAGAGATGGCATTATAGACAGCTTGTAAAGTAGTTGGCAATAGCAATCTGGAATGCGTCGGAACTGGATGAGTAAACAAGGAACAGGACCGTGTCAGTCATCTCTTTCGCCAGGGCTAAGGGCTACGCAGGTGAAAGTGCCGCATGCAAATCACCTTGACTAGAGCCAAGATTAGGGACGATTCTCGACTAGCCCGCAGCCTCGTCTTTTATCAAGGTGAAGATTGACGGCATACGGTTGGGGAGCTTTCCTTCAGCGAGTAGGTCGTCGAACTAATCATCAATGACGCCGCTGCCTGTTTAATCCACAATGGGCATATGAAGAGGACAGAACGTAGGGGAAGGATTGGGATATTGAACCCAAGAAGAGTCCTTTTGCGGCACGAAGAGAAAACAGAGCTACTACGCTCGGTGTTCTAGATGGCTCCCCAAATATTACCAGTTGCTTGTGATCACCCCCAAATGCAGCATTATGCTTCTTGCCCATTCAAGTACTAAAATCTAATCCTTTTTGCCATGACTACCGAAAACAATTGCCAAAAATCTGAGGACGCATAGACAATAGGATAGTTGAAGGTAACAATACCACATCATTACGGCTTAAGCAAAATTTTATCCTGTCAAAAGGCCCGGGATATGATGTCCCTCTTGTTTATTCACGCTCGTAAATATAAATAACAACAGGATTAGGTTGATAGTTAGCATCAGACATTAGGAAAGACACTCGATCCCATTCGTGCCGCTAACTAGTGCCATAGAGATCCCTTTAAGGAGGCCGAACAATCACCGAATCCGATATGGTGTAACGGCTAACATCGCCGCCTTTCAGCAACTGAAAGACCTGACCGCGGCAGCTCGGGGTTCGATTCCCCGTATCGGAGTCATTCATTATATTTTTCCTTTTTTTCTTTTGTTTTCTTTTTTTTTTTTTTTTTTTACTTTTTAATTGCTTGCTTAATTGGGGGGGCGGTAACGAGAAAACGGAACGAACGCACATTCCCATATCCTACCAAACTATATATATATATATATAGTCTTGATCCTAAAGTCGGGCTCCGGCTGAACATCATCCTCCTACCTAGGTCGTTGTTGAGTGACTCAATGTACGGCGCGATCACTTTGTTCTTTCGTTATAAGCATACGTACGACATGACACACTATTGTGGTTATTGCCCTTGAAGAGGCCAATACAATGACCAAATAGTAAAGTAAATTACATTCACGAGTTAGTAATCAGAAACCAATTTGATTTCATCTCATCCGAGCTTTATCCCAGCACCATTCGTACGGTGATAATATTCTAATAAAATGGCCGAGGCGAGCAGATTCAGATCCTTCCCTATGAGTACCTAGAGTATAACTAACCTATTAAGTATATATCGACTAAATTAAAATGGATCCCGGATGTCGCACTTGCTCTTTATCACACCATATCGATGGCGCAAAGCTCCTTTATCATATGTCATCTAATCTCACTAAAACACTTTATGCCATAGTATGTTCAACTAGCTGTGAATTACGTTATCCATCTTCCCCCTAGATGCTCAACATCGCGCACTCCACCAGCTAGCTACTCCAAGTATTTGGTCAATTTCGGGTCATCCGAAATTAGGTAGTGCATACAGTGCCTCCTAGCTGCCTAAACCAGGGAGAAACGTCTATACCTTGAACCGTTTCACTATAGTTTCCATTCGTTGCTTCGTTATTCCGGTCACGCTCCAACGATCGGCACTTATTTGGCTCACGACTCGTATTTCAGATCGTCGCCAAGAGGTTGCCCGAACACAGACACGAGACTGATGGTCGATCGCCAGACAAAGGGATATGTTTCCCCTCCTTTCGGATGCCCATTATCTCTGTCCTCGCTTACTGGCATGTCAACGCTACTTCCTGATAGTATTTCATAATACTATCTCTCTATTATGAATCCCCGAGAGACGATTACGGTCCCCCCTGAGGTTGACAACGAGGTCGCCAAGCTCTTCAATAACACCGACCTCAACAAGCCACAATGCGGTGGTGCAACCGCCGTTGACTGGATCGCGTTGATCCTCACCGGGCTGAGTATTAACATACTGTGGTGGGCCATCGACATCCCGATGCTCTTTGCTCGGGGCCCACGCGCCTACTTTAACGCTGTGGTCTGGCAGTGTTTGCGCATGTTGTTGCCCTCAGTCGCAGGCATATTCGCCATCCGGAATGCAAAACATCCCAACGCCCTTCTCCGACTCTACTACTATGGCCCCAGCGACAATTCTGAGGACTCCATGACTCTATCACAAACCCTCAAGGCCTTCGCTATCGACTTCGTCGCGGTCCTCACAACCTGTCTTACCGTCGCCCGAATTTTCACCATCGAATCCCCCGACGGCAAGTCCGTCAATATCTCTGCTTGGAACTCCACCATGTGGACCTTTCCTATTCTCCCCGTCGCCGTCATCGGACTTTGCCTGTTTCTTGCATCGATATGGAATATGAAAAACTCCTTCCTCATCCTCCTCGGAACCGGCTTCGTCCTCGGGTTCGTCCTCATGATATTTATCTTGCTTCTCAAATTCGCATCCCCCATTTCCGACTCGGAACTTTGGATTGGCGCCGCTGGCATGTACGTCTATGTGTCGCTTCCTCTCGTAATTCTACTTCGGAAACTATTCATCATGTCAGTTGTCCTAACAGTCGGAATCGCGTTGATTCGCGTTGGTGGTATTACAATGGGCGCCATGGATACCTATGTGTCCTTCCCCTTCTGTCCCTTGAAAAATAAGGCTTTCGGCGGTGTGTATCTAGGACTAGGCATCCTAGCTGGGGTTCTGGCTATACTCGGACTTTTCATGTGGGAGGAAATTAGAAGGTTAGTTACTCCTAGTGCGGTTAAGCGCCACACAGATCGTGCTCTCAATTTAGAGGAAGAGATTCCTCTGGCGGACCAGGAGGACGAAGGTCAAAAGGATTGTCTGGCGGCGGTAGTGGGAAAGAAGGAGGGGGCGGTCCATGCAAAGACAAATTTTAATTCAAGTCCTTCCAGCGGAGAATAAGCCCTGGGTGGATATTGAGCTGAGATCTATTAGGTTCTACATGATATATAACCATTCGGCTGGAGCTAACTAGTAAGCAACCTATATACCCCAAAAGCCATCGGCAGAAGATCTATAAGCTATTTGTATCCTTTTTAAATAGTAATTAACATTCAGATAAAATAACATTTTAAAACCTACCAGGGATTAATTCGTGGAAGGAGTCGTAGCCTACCTAGGCAGGCAACTACAGCCCTAAATTAGCCCTCCATAAAAGATCCTTAATTAGTTAGTAAAAAGTGATTTTAGTTTGTGAAATATGACACTAATTAGCTGCATATATTGAGCCAAACTGCCTAGATAGGACTAGAGTGCAAAGGTGATGGTAATAAGCTAGTCCTAAGATGGGTAGGCTCTCCAGAAATTAAATTAGTCAGCTAGATAATTCACTTACATAATCATCCCAACACGTGCATAATCGCCAAGATCTTTTCAAATCGCCCAACCTGCCTGGTCGGATCCAGACCACTATCTGGGGCTGTTTACGCTGTCTCCCTCCCCCCATGCCTGTGATGTCGAGAGGGTAAGAGACCTGGCTATAAGGTTGTCCATTCCGGAAGCATGATATTTCTTTGGTTAGACAGACTCTTATTTTAAGAATTCTTGGAGACAAAAGGACAGCTTTTTGTGCGTCAAAATCCATAATCAGCACAACAACTGGCTTACCGTCTTTCCGTTTCTATTCAATCTGTCTCCCAGTGCTGATCTCTTTCGGTTAATATCTTAAATACACATCAATTCACACATATCGATTATTGCCCTCTATGAACGTATTTGTGGCCTAAGTTGGCTGTTTTTGGAATGGTAAAAAGTCATGTCAACTTCAAGGGGTGGTCCAATTGGACCTCTGAGATCACGAAGGGGCTGTAAGACTTGCAAGTATGTGCCCAATATCTTCAACAAAGACCAT
Source organism: Aspergillus sparsus (assembly GCA_027569235.1). NCBI lineage: Eukaryota > Fungi > Ascomycota > Eurotiomycetes > Eurotiales > Aspergillaceae > Aspergillus > Aspergillus sparsus. The sequence continues at coordinate 54,684 of JAPDES010000103.1, forward strand.
GGACCGGTTCTAAATGTCTCTTAGAACTCGAAGGGTTAAGTGTGGCCAAGAAAAGCCACACTGCCTGCGGTGTACTAGCACAGGGCGCAAATGTGAGTATGATAGGATGACTTCTGGCACATTTTCCTCTTCATCCTTTACAGTCTCTCTACTTGACAACCCCGTTCCACTTTCACCGGGCTCGGTGTGGCGCGAGCGTCGCGCGTTTGCTTACTACTTCGAACATGCTGCACTGTTAGTTGGTGGTGAACTAGATGTTGATTTTTGGAGAGTCATTGTCCCGCAGGTTTGCCGAAGTGAGCCAGCCGTATGGGATGCTGTTATATCCATTAGTGCCCTGTTTGAATGTCCCCAGTTGCAACAGGATGATTCCCTTGCTCTTAATCACTTCCGCCAGGATGCATTGGCCTGGTATTCGCGCTCCGTGTCTGCTGTTCGGCAGCGAATTCAGCGTGGCGACATAGACATTATCGTCGGGCTGATCAGTTGTGCATTATTCATTTGCATAGAAGCCGTTCACGGTGGGGTGGAGAATGCTCTGCGACTATATAGTCAGGGTGTGCATCTCATTCGAACGTTACGTGCCCAGATAAATAGTGGGGCCATTCCAGCAACTACGACTTCGTTGTTGGAGAATACAATTGTGCCCATTTATATTCGTCTAGGCTCTCTTGCTTTCCCAAGATCACGGGTGGACGTACTACTGGAACAATCTGCATTTGAGACAGAGCATGCGTTGGAAGGATTTGCTTCGCTGAAGTCTGCTCGAGACGCGATCATGCTTCTCGGGGTGGAGGTCCAGCTCCTCGACCACGCCTGTGCAGAACATTTCCAAATTACTAGTGCCTATCATGCTCCACAGGAATTATTGAACCAACAGATGAACCTTTCAGCCAGGCTAAGGAGCTGGCACGCTGCATTTAAACGTTTAATGGAATTGCCGTATGTTAACGACGTTTCGACTACTTCCATCCTTCTTGTTTATTATGAGACTCTATATATAACGGTTATGATATGTGTATCACCATTGGAAACTACAGGCGACGCCTATCTAGCCAACTTTCACAATCTAGTCCAACAGGCTGCTATCTTCTTGGATGCTTCAGCACGATTCGATGGGACACAACCACCATTTACATTTGACAGTAATGTTGGCTTTCCGCTTTTTTTCACCTGTCTTAGGTGCCGCGAACCTAGGATCCGCCGCACTGCATTAGCCTTGCTCCTGCGAGGCCCACAGGTTCAAGGGTTCTACAAATGTGATACAGGGGCGAAATTTGGTTCAATGATCATGATGCTGGAAGAGAAGCGTGTCATGGAGGGGAGTTCCACAGTTCCGGAAATATTAGACAGCTTAACACTTGAAATCGCTAGCTCTCAGACCGATTCGGACCTCACATTCAATGCAAATCTGTATCCTGTGAGCACAAACATGGAAGCTGTACCACTCTCAGATTTTATTCCAGAAGAGGCACGACTTGGGCCTGTAGGCGTCTTTTTGGTAAAAGACGGCTTTCCTCAAGGAACGGCACAAGAGGTCATTGACAAATGGGCAAACAAACCCAACCAGCCATTTTTCCGATTCTCACGGAATCAGTGGGACCATGTTAGTGGTGCTTGGCGAATGGTCCGTGGCGTGGTTCCACTAGCGTTTCCAACTGAAGGATATATTACCTGATCAGTCGCCCTTGACTACTTCCTCCATATTTAAAATTTACATCTCTCATAACGGTCTTAGGTGTTATATCCTTTTGACTTATAACTAACTGATGTCGCACGCGAGCCATGGCATGTAAAAACCATAATCTGGTCGGCGTGGATAATCAACATCCGTGACGAGAAATGACAATCTTCTCGCTTCTTTTATTTTACCGAGGACTCTTCGAGTGGGAGAATAGGCAAATAAATGACAAATGTGTCTTGAATCCTGGGGTGGTAGTACATATGAACATGTCTTGTTAGAAGCAGGTCATGATTTACCGAAATTAGGGGATTTCTCTAGCAAATATCCAAAAACATGTACATCCATTAGATTAAATCAACATTTCCTGAAACGTATTTAATTCCTTAGAATTTAGTATATCAAATTTTCTTTTTTATTCCATCCCAACAGGTAACGCCCCTCACAGACCCACTCCCCAAGGAGAATTGTGCTTCAAGCTGTGCAAGAATAGTTGGAAATTTAGGCGCCAGGAATAATTCTGCAGAATGTTGCATGCTGAACATCTTATAAAAATCATTACTATTCTATGCTTTTCATTAGCGATGGCTTGGGCACCTGTATAGTCTTCGCACCTGTATTGCGGATTTACAAGAGGCTATCAGTAGTCGACAGAGTGATGAACTTCCCAAATTTCGACAAATTATCTTGCTACCACCGTCTTCAATAGTAACGGGGATGCAGGCGTATAAGAAATACCTAGATGAAGCGTTGCAGATCTCGGACGCGACCTTTGACGAAATCGAAGAGAGGGTCACCTGTCACCTACTATCTAATTTTCAGTTCACTAGTGGAACCACTGGCGATCCAAAGGTGGCAATGCTGGCTCAATCGTAAGCCTGGTTTTTAACAATACAATTGGTAGAGATAAGTAGACTAACTAAGCTCCCATAGCAATATCATAGATAACAGCTACTTGATTCGCAGCCGGGTCTCTCTTAATAACACCGAGTGTAAATGCTGTTCATGGCCTCTATCTCATATGGCTGGCATTGTGATCAGTCTAATGTCATGTCTAGCAAACGGTTCCACACTAGTACTCCCATCACCAACCTCTGACCCCGTTGCCAGAGCTCAAGGGTTGGAATCGGAAAGTTGTACTTGTCTTCACGGGCACCCCGCTATGTTTGTCGAGACCCTGGGGTATTACCGATAGGTAGGAACTCGGCCCCCCCGGCTTACGGGGGGGTATTGTTGGAGGGTCATCGGTATCTCCTCCGTTGCTCACAGATCTCCGCCAAACATTTGTCCTGGATGACCTTGGGCTTGCATACAGCGAGTAAGATCGTGGCAAAGATATTGCTAGGAGATGCTAAATTATGGAGAGTAGGCCTGACCGAAACTTCTCCTGTCGGCTTTCTGGCGACTGACCAGGAATCCGTCGAGAACCTGTCATGGCTAGAAATCCTCCCTCATACGAAAGCCAAGATGGGTAGATGTCCAGGCGAATATTGTCCCCATTGGCACCTCTGGTGAAATGAGTATCGAAGGATACCTACTGTAGCGGAGATATCACCAAAATACCGATAAGGTATGAGCCACGGCAAAAACCGGTTCCGGTTCCAGCAATGGGTCGAGCAAGTGCTAAGAAGACACAAAGTCCAACATCGGTGTTTAGAAATATAGGCGAAAACTGCTCGGGAATGTGTTGGGCTGACATAAGATGTAGTTACAAACATCGGATGGTACATGTATCTTGCCCACGTCATACACGGTGCGGGGTACAATGTCCTTACATTGAACTGAGGCTTTGAGCTGCGCGGACTTTAGTAATGACCGGCCTACTTAAGTCCGAGTATCGCCGGGAAGGCATCTCCAGCTTCCATGCGCTGGTAGACAATCAAACTTGAGCTCAAAAGTATTATGGGCTTTGGTGAGCTGCAAAATCTAACATTTAAATATCACATCTAGACGCGAACCGGGTCGACAATACCAAACGTCCGCATGAGCGGAATGTGCTTTTGCACAGCGACTTAAAAAAAAAAAAAAGGCTGAGCTTCTGCGTCTACATACTATATATCACAATGATTTCTAAGCCCGTCATTCTCGTCACTGGCGGCAACCAGGGCCTGGGACATGAAGCCCTGAAAACCTTGGCCCGAGCGAAAAAATACCACCTTATTGTCGCCGCCCGCTCTATGGACAAGGCGGACCAGGCCGTCCAGGCTATCGTTTCTGAGACCGCTAGCGACCCTACAGACTTCACGCCCGTAGTGGTAAATTTGGACAGTGATGATTCCATCTTCGCCGCTGCTGAGATCGTCAAGGACAAGTTCGGACACCTTGACGTTCTAGTTAATAACGCTGGCATCAACCATTCTCCCGATGAGAATGCCACTCTCCGTGAGAACCTTCGAGCCGTCTTTGAAACAAATGTGTTCGGTGTTGCGGTTATGAACGAAACTTTCCTGCCCCTTATCCGTGCTTCCACGTATGCGCAGCGGCGCATTGTTACTGTCACCAGCGGCCTGGGTATGTTTGGGGTCGCCCTTACAGAAGAGTCTCCGTATAACATCTGGAAATACAAATTTCCAGTATACCGTAGCAGCAAGTCAGCTGTGAATATGCTCGCAGTTGTTGACGCCATCTCCCTTCAGGATGAGAATATACCAACTGTCCTCGTTGAGCCAGGATACTGCCGGACCGCGTTTGGTGGATATCAAGGCCACAAGGACGCCGACCTCGGTGGCAAGGTCATCGCCCGTGCCGCTGTTGAAGGAGATAACAAAGATTTGTTCTTGAAAGTCATCGATGATGAGGGTAAGCATGACCAGTTCGGCTGGTGATGCACGGGGGGCCGGTGCGTATGTGCGTGGCTGCCGCCCATGCCATCCACCCTACACAACGAGCTTTGAGACATGATTGGCAAACTAGTGTCCCTAGGCCTCCTACATACTACCAGTCAGCTCCAAATATAGAATAGAAGGCTGCGGGGGCAACATCGAATGTCGTGTATATAATCCACACTTACGATGCTGGTATTATAAAAGGCTATCTCAACAGTGAAATACTAGATAACGAGAGGGAACCCTAATATTTTAAAGGTGATTGATTGAGTATTGCTGTCTCGTACGTTTGAAAAGAAAATATTACAATTTTATCATTCGTATTCCATATAAAGAAGCACAAATAAAAATGAGAACTAGAATTAAATAATTTTGAAATTAGTCCCTCACGCTGACCAGCTCTCGGTTCCCAGCAACCAGGACCTGCTCCCAGTTTCTCTCTACCAGCCAGTCCTCAAAAGTCCGTGCGGTTACTTTTGATTTCAATTGTGACGGACTAATATAGCCGTCTATCCCGCCCATGTACCCAAAGTCCTCGATGAATCCTGGAGCTTCCAGAACTTCCCAGGGAATTCCCAGTTCCGCGTTCATTTGTTGCGCTGTGACAGTTACCAACTTGGCTGCCTGGCCTGTAGCTTTAGACCATACATCAACGACGTCGCCAATGCTCATAAGGCTATTGTAGGCGAGAAGCTTGGTCCTGGGAGATTCATCCTCGATGAGTGCTCGTACGAACGGACCGGTGGACTCCTCCGTGTCAATAATGGGAATTTTTGTATCGTTCCTCATGGGTAGGAAAAATTGGTATTCACCCGCCTCGGTGTTCCACTTCGGCATGAATAACGGATTAGAAGCGTAAACACTCGGGTAGAAATAAGAAGTTTTCTTCGCTAGCTCTGGCTGCTCGGTCTCTATGTATTCCACGATCGTAGCCTTCGAATCCCAGTGGTAGGAGTGAGAATATTTTCCCTCCGAGTGTTTCTTGATCGGCCCAAGAGCCGAGTAGATGAATCTTTCTAGCGTTGGGATTTCTGCAGCGGCGATGGCTGCGTTTTTGCCCTGTTGTAATTCCTCATCAAAGGCTGCGGAGCTACTCTTGGGCTTTACTCCGGAAACAGAAGAGCCCAGATACGGCCCCCAAAAATCAGTATTAACAAAGATCGCATGTGCACCTTTGAATGCGGCCGAGAGGGAGTTCATATCAGATAAGTTGGCTTGGACTATGCTGGCTCCCCGGGAGGCGAGGGCTTTTGCCGCCGCAGAAGATGGGTTGCGGGTCACAGCACGAACATGCCAATTCTCTAAAGAGAGGAATGTTCTAGCGACTGAAGACCCTTGGATACCGGTGGCTCCGATGACAACGATTGTTTTTTGGGCGGACATGTTTTTTCCTTGGTTTTGTTTTTTTCTCTTGACTCAGAAGTCGGCTTTGGGGAAGTTGCTAGTGCTGTGATGTAAGAGGACGAGTGAAGACTTGTAGTGAAAGACTTGATGATGATAGTGATGAAAGTCAAGTTCAGAGGAGGACAAACGGAGCTTATATAGCTTTCAAAGTGCGTCTACTCCTTTGACTGATTGCCGCTCAGTAAGTCCACGAAGCTTCAAGAATCAATTGAATAGAGCCCGCTAACCCTTCCTTTGAACCCGATGTTTCTATTGGATAGTTTGGGGTGAGCCACTGGTTTATGTCTGGCTTACCTTGATAGGGCTAAGTATGAGTCTTGGCTGACAACCTCGGCTTATCCTGGGCAGCTTAAGTCATTGGCTGAAAAAGGATAAGCCACTGATAAGCCACTGATAAGCCATTAAGCCCCTCGAATTTGGATTCGAATCAGATTTTGAATAATATCTCATGTTCGAGCCTAGTAAGCCAGACAACTAGCGACCCATAAACCAGCGTGCCAATGACGAATTCAACCCTACCCACTCCGGACTCTCGGGGGCAACAACGGCCCAAGCGGGTTATCACAGAGGCTCGGAGGTCACAGAATCGTGAGGCACAACGAGCTTATCGTGGGTCCCACCCCCCACTACCCCAACCACTGAATAATCACTCACTCAGTGTCCAGGTCAGCGCCAGAAGGAACGACGTCAGAGGCCACCGCAGCAAAACACGACAGGGACCTCAAGATCTACAGTACCGATTCAACCATTACAGCCGGCCCGTGCCGCGTTCCCTACACAGGATGCTGCAATCCCCCAGATGCCCCCAAAGTTACCCTCCACTACCCGTGACCCTGACACTCGTACAGACGATGAGCAGCTAGTCTCCTTCCAGGGGGGCGTTGGCTTTTTTCCTCACGTAAATTCTGAAGAAGATATCGAAACCATATGCAGGGATTATTACCCTTTACCTCCAAGCACAAACCCCGAGCTGCTGGGCACGCAAACTTTCCTCCTCGGGAACCTTGAAGGGAGCACGATTGAGTCATATGCGGATAACAACCACAATTCACCCACCTCACCCTCCATTGGATCCCTATCGCTAACTGGGGAGATGTTTGGAACAACCCCGGATGACTTAGCGTCAGACAACTCAACCTCTAGTGCAAGCCTACCCGACCCGTATAGTAACACGCTCCAACCGGAAGTCACTCGTACTTCCCTCCTCAAAGCGTGCATGTACAACGCCCGCTGTCTCGGAATCTCCGTCGACGAGTTCTTCAGCTATAGTTGCATGTCCCTCTGCTCACCTTTCTACCGGGCAGTTTCTCCATCAGACGACCCTACAACCCTGATAGCCACCGTATCTCACCCGTCAATTCCGGCTCACCTGCAGCCCACACTTCCCCAGATTCTGTTTCCCCACCATCCGCTATTTGATCTTATTCCTATCCCCACACTGCGTGCCCGTGCAATTATGCTGGCAGCGACCTTACCTAACATGGTTGACATTGTTGACCTCAAACTTGATATTGTCGAGGGCGGATTGGTCTGCCGTGGGAACAGGGAAAAAGGAAGGAAAGGAGGCAGTGGACAAACATGGGATTTGAGGAGTTGGGAAGCGACGCCGTGGTTTATAAAGAAATGGCGATTTCTTCTCAGCGGAAAGGATACGGGATTAGAATTGTAGTGTGGAGACGGGCTCTTTCTAAGTCCTAACTTGCAATTGGGTCCTTATTCTTACTCCGGCTTTATTGATAGATATTCTGGCGTTAATGACCTGGACGCCAAGCACATGATTGTGGCTAGTTCTTCCAGAGTCGGTAAATCGTCTCCCCCTCAAGTCTTTTACCGGTCAGGATGGATATGTGGGCTCATCCCTGAGATACAGTGAGTGGAGCGCTTGCTGCCCACTTTTGACACTTCGAAGACTCGAGATTGAGAGATTTGAGACTTCAAGTTGACCGTGGCGTGGCTTTCAGGTTATTTTGATCACTATTTTTCGGTTGTAACTAATGTTTAGTAACTAAAGTTGTGTCGGTAATGACAACAGTAAATACAGTTTGAATTTTTATTCCCTTGTGACCAAATACATTAGGGTTTCCTCTTCATTACAAGCAAATTTTCAACGTCCAGCAAAAGACATAAAAGCATAATTCAGGAGGGCTATGTTGCACCGCCGATGGTCAACTTTATGTATACACGAAATTGGGATAAATTTTGATTACAATATTAGAGCAGGAAAAAATAAAAATATTGAAAGATTGAGATGCAAACCAGTCGATGCAACGTGAAAACTACTATATCTATCTATTATAAGTCGGCCTTGGTGTACATGACTACACAACTTAGAAACAGATTACAGGCATAACTATCCCGTGTCACACCAAGTGTGGAGCAATACGAGCTTCTATATGAACTACCTGTCCGACACGAGGGCTAGGCTAGGCTAGGCTACAATGACAAAAAATTGATATTTGAAGCGGCCAGGTGCCCCGCGCCCAAATATTTGTGAAATTCTCTAGCAATATTTGCTTAGGTAGTTCAAAAAAAAATGGTGTCATCCCTGCTTGAGCTTCCCACCGAACTGCTCCTCGCTGTTTGCGCCAAGCTCTACCCCCGCCATATCAACAACCTCGTACTCACATGCCAGCGCCTCCATGGGACGCTAAATTTAACCCTCTGGGACTTAGTTACGGACACTGAGAAATCACGCGATGATTTGTATTTGTTAGCTGCTAAAAAGGGTTATCTGGACACACTACGGAAATTGGTCATTAACTACCAGTACGCCCCTGCAGGAAGGGATGTCGCACAGCGCTCTTTGAAGGCAGCAGCTGCCAATGGTCATGAACTGGTGGTAGCCTACATGTTGAGCCTGGGAGTGAAAAACAAAAGGGACGAAGAGAAGGGAGACCTGTCAAAATCGGCTCTTCAAAGCGCCGCACGCAATGGACACGACTGCATAGTCCGCAAGCTACTTGAACGCACAGTTGACGCCAAGGATATGTGCGAATCCCTAGGTTTTGCCGCCATGAACGGCCATGGACAAAGCGTGAAGGATATTCTCGCCGTAATTGAGAACAATCCTGATTTCAAAGAGGCAATACGCGGACCCCATGGATTCCTCTGCAAAGCGATTGAATCGCGCAATCAGGAGATCGTGCTTGCCTTGCTGAATGCTGGTGCAGACGTGAATGTACTCCCAGAAGTAAGGTCCAGTGTCCATGTAACTCCATTGATGATGGCTAGTCGATGCAGTTTGCCCTGGGCGGTAGAGTTACTTCTGGAGCGAGGAGCGGATGTGAGAACGACGAGTTACTACGGAAACACTGCCCTTCACCTAGCAATTACGGCTCCGCCGCCTAGCGGTGAGACAGACCAGTTAACTGTGATAAAGCTACTTCTCAAAAATGGGGGGAAAGATATCGTCAACCTGAAGAACACCTCTGAGGAGAGTCCAATCGGCTTAGCCATGGGCCGCTTCAACATCCAATATGCTATCGTGACAACACTGCTGGAGTATGGTGCAACACTCGATTATATACAGGAAAACTTTCTCCTACGGGATGCCGTGAACCATAAAGATATGGCTACGGTTAATATGCTACTTGGCCGGGGCGTTGACGTGAACGGGGCAGGACCATGGCCTGCCATGTCAAGCGAAATGAGCTGGACGGCTTTGGATCATGCAGTATGGGAGGGCGATATCGAGATGATGCAGTATCTCTTCTCAAAAGGCGCGATTATTAATCATGACAGGAACGATCGCCGTCCTGTTCTTCACATGGCGCTAGAACGGGGTAAATTAGAGGCAGCCAAGTGGCTACTTGAGAACGGTGCCGACGTCAACACACTGCCCCCTAGACATCAATATACAACACTCAAAGCCGCGGCATTAGGAGGAAGAGATGTCTTTCGTCTTGTCCTAGACCATGGGGTGACCTTCGAAGATACCGGCAATACTATTTTTTGGCTCATCCATACTGCTACATCCGGACTGGGAGGCAACGATGAAGAGCTATTCCGAATGATTTTCGCACTAGAGGATCGTAAATATGATCCAGATGTTGATGTCGACCTCGGGAACTATCTCGCCACATCGATGTCCGAAGTAAAGGAAGGGATGCTCAAGGCTATTTTAAAACACAGGGGCGACACCATCGATATCAACAGTGTGGACGTATATGGCCAAACCCTCCTACACCACGCAGCAATAGAGGGGGGTCACAAAGTGGCTACAGTTCTTCTTGAGGCAGGGGCTACTGTCAATAAGGAGGATAAGGAAGGACGGTCGCCTCTCTACTATGCCGCTGCAAGAATCGATCCAGACATGGTCCGCCTACTGTTGGATCGGGGGGCGGCGGCAGATACCGACCAATTTTCAACAGCTCCCTTGCTCGCGGCTCTTCAAGCGGAGCGTCTATCGGAAATTCTCCCCATTTTCGAAGATAAAACCAGACTTTCTTCCTTGCAGAGTGTGGTGGACATGCTGGTCGAGCACGGAGCGGATATCAACAAAATATATGACAAAGGGTGGACTCTTTTCCCCATGATGTCCTTTGAAGATTACAATTGTTATGAAGATTACATTTGTTATGTAGATGTCATAACGTATCTCCTGAGACTTGGCGCAAACCCTAACCTCCAAAGTCCTGCAGGTAACACGGTCTTGCACTCATTAGCTAGGGAGGGCATGAAGGAGGCGATCGAGTTGGTTTTGGAGGCTGGTGGTGGCATTGATCAGGGAGTTAGGGTTTTTGGTTTCACGGCAGTACAAATCGCAGAGAGAATGGGTCATGACGAGGTTGTTGATCTGCTTTTGAAGACTTCACGGGGTGTATAAAAAATGGCCGAGAATCCTATTTTTCTAGGGGAGTAAAATGAAACAACGCTATTACCATCTTTGTAAATGTAGAACGAAGGTGACAAAGTAGATGCTCTGGACTCGATAGTTTTAGTGAGAGGCACGAGAGATACCTGTTTCTAGTTGCCAAAGCGTGGAAGTAGGTACGCAATTGCATACCGTGATCGGTCTTTTATGATATCATCTAGAAACCCCCGTGACCCTAGTTCTCTTGTTCATTCGCCACTGACCACATTCATATTGGCATCGGAATAACAAAACTAGTGATACAAAATAAAACCGGGGTGTGTCGTTGGCATATGCCTTCAATATGATCATTGCTTGGAAATGGAAAATTAATTCCCAAGCAACGACGAGCTGGGGGGTCCCGGCTTAGTTTACCTGTTGAGATGAGTAATATTTTTCCGCCGAATCCCCGAGTTTCCCGAATTTCCCCCGTGGAGAGAAATCCCACCTCATGATGCTCATTGCGATAGAAAGCCCATAAAAGTATCACACCACATAGTCTATATATCTCCAACGAATAGAAGGAGAAACACGGCATATTGTGTCGTAATCAAATATTTGTCAAGGAATGTGAGGGGGGAGGGTGATGATACCATTGCCGACCGACACGCATGTCGGCTAACAAAGATAGAGCAGAACCCGATGACGGCATTTGAAAAGCTGGATTTAAGATTTTGGGATGCCGCTTCCGCCTCTTTAGTTTTCTCCGGATCTGAGATCGGAAGGCGTAACCTCGGAAAGTATGGGAGGCAAAATTCTCCCACGGAGAGTGGGAGGGCGTGGGGGTTACATTGTTTGGGGGATCAACAGCGGGGATTTCCTCTTTGATCAGTCAAGGGCAACGTGCGGTGGCTACAAACCCCAGTTTTCAACGTATGGAGTACGTTGTTGCACATCATGAATTCATGTTGACCATACACGCTGGGGATTGTGGAGTCTTGAGAAGCTTGGACCTGGTGATGGGCGTGGGGGTTACCATGGGACCATTGCGGGTCGTGGGGAGTTTGTGAGGTGGATAGCTTTTATATCATGGCATATCCCCTCTGTCTTCTCTCTATCTTATCCTATCTCACCCTCTAGAGCGTGTCTGGAACATCGCGAATACGACCCGAAGACCAATTACCATGGACCAGTCCATTAAGCCCAATTCCTCCCACAATGAAGAACCGGGGATGCAGAAGCCAATCGGGGTAGATGCCATCAATATCGTCCGGATCCCCTTGACGGAGGAAGATAGCAAACGTATCTGTCGCAAGACTGATAGAGTTATCCTCCTCATCCTCGTTTGGGTCTACTTCCTGCAAATCCTCGACAAGACGGTCCTTGGATATGGCGCCACCTTCGGCCTCCAAGACGATACCAACCTGACCGGCAACCAGTATTCGCTCATCGGATCTATCGCTCCCATCGCCCAACTGGCCTGGCAGCCCTTTTCTTCGTTCTTAATTGTGAAGGTACCCCATCGTATCCTCATGCCCGTGCTGGTATTCGGATGGGGTGTTGCACAGACCTGTATGGCTGCTTGCCACAGTTTCGGGGGATTGATGGCAACCCGATTTTTCCTCGGGTTGTTTGAAGCTGGTTGCTTGCCTCTTTTCAGCATCATAACAAGCCAATGGTACCGTCGTGCAGAGCAACCCATCCGTGTTGCAGCATGGTATAGCACGAACGGATTAGCAACTATAGTTGCAGCAGCTTTATCATACGGACTAGGACACATCACCTCTGGCGTGCTCAAAGAGTGGCAAATGTAAGTCACGATGATCCTATGAATGAGAAAAAGGTTAAAAAAAAAAAAATCAATGGCTCATATGGTATTTTTCAACAGTATCTTCCTCTTTGTAGGGCTTATCACGGTTGTTTCTGCCCCAGTACTTTATATCTTCCTCGACAACGACATTCCATCCGCTCGTTTCCTCAACGAACAGGAAAAGTTACAAGCAATGGAGCGCCTTCGTGCCAACCAAACCGGTGCCGGGAGCCGGGAATTCAAATTTTATCAAGTTGTCGAAGCCGGACTGGAGCCGAAAACATACTTATGGATTGGCATGGCGCTGCTCCTAAATATCGGCGCTAGCGTAACCAACGTCTTTGGACCTTTAATTCTCAAAGGCCTTGGATTCGATAAATTTAAGACTACCTTACTCAACATGCCCTTCGGTGCTTTGCAATTGATCATTATTCTGTTGGCAAGCTACCTTGCACAAAAAGCGCGCGTGAAGAGCGCTATCCTAGTCGTCTTCATGCTACCCGTGGTGGCAGGCCTCGCCATCCTTTACGCCATTCCACGATCCGACTCTGTCCAAGGCTCACTTATGGCTGGATATTATTTGCTTTCCTTCCTTTTTGGTGGGAACCCGCTCATTGTCACTTGGATTGTCGGTAATACAGGTGGCACCACGAAGAAGAGTATCGTGATGAGTCTTTACAATGCAGCCTCCGCGGCTGGAAATATCATCGGACCCCTCCTCTTTAATGAGAAGGATTCCCCCGCATATATCCCAGGTTTGAGATCCTGCCTAGCCATTTTTGTCACCTTGGTTGCAGTGGTCGTCATACAATGGGCCAACTTGTTCTTCCTGAACAGGCTACAGGAACGACGACGAGTACAGAATGGTAAACCCGCAAAGATGGTGGATCTTTCGATGCAAACCCAATACCACCAGGAGGGCCATGATGCAGTGATGGAGGACGGAGTGGGGGACCATGAAACTGGCAATAATGCATTTATGGATTTGACTGACCGGGAGAACGATGAATTTGTATATATTTATTAGGCTGGATCTCATGAATAAGTTGAATACAGTTTAACCGGACTAATGAACACCTATTATCTTGCTTCAAAATTAGTGTATTTTGCAAGCCTCTTTATTTACACATGGATAGCAGGACTACTTGTTGTAGAATCATCAATGCATCAATACACAAGTCAGATACGCACCCTTTACGTCCATCCCTATACCTAGGTACCAGGGGTCATCAGAAAACGACTTCAAATGGAACTTATGACACTCAATGTTGAATATCCCACTACAACTTCACTGCTGGATCATTTATCTTCTCGCTAGCCTGCTCGGAATCGCACTCATAGCAAGCTCCTTCAAGAGTTCTTTTCCTACATCACGAATTAGCTTAACTATCAAGATACAATAAAGTTTAGTATTTTCATGCATACCTTTTGTTATCCTCCCAGTTTTGCAAGTTCCTCACCAGGACCGCTGTGGCTATCATAATTACAGCCATAGTCAAGCTTGTGGTGAAGCCTTTTCGATATTGGGGTGCGTCAACCTGCTTCCATACGAGCTGAGGCAACCAGGCCTGGAAGACTTGACTCATAGCATTCATACTCCCAATCACCAACGCGCGCTCTTCAGTATCATCGGAGCAGATTTCTTGGGCCCATCTTTTATCAAGTCGATCAGCGAATATACAGCGATATACGATGGACTTAAAGGAAGGAAAGTACTTACGCCATGCAGAGACCACTAAGTCCGTAGGAAGCCCCCGCGAGTATATAACAGGTCCATTTCAGTCCTGCTGGGATATCCCAGATAATAAGTGGTATATAACATGCTATAGCAAGAACCTATAAATCATGTCAGTATTGCGACTTCAGGAAAGAGGCGGAGTGCCTACACATCCGAAAATCATCGGCGGCCAACGGCGTCCGCGGAGGATTGTATCCGACACCCCTAATTATATTAATATTCATTAGACATATCCAAAGAAAAAAAGGCAAGTCGGTTAGTATAATGAAAATAAACATACAGGCATAGATGAGCGTTGTGATAATCTGGACTGCATAAGTCGCCGTGGGGTAGGCATTAATTTGTGGAACAGTATAGATGGGGTCTTTGGAATATTTGAGATATCTAGATAGTTTTATTAGTGACTGTTCTAGTACTTAGAATGACCAAACAAAAGGAATCATGCTCACTGTTGAAAAACTGGTTGACCTCCAGAGATATTGCCGTACGCCCTGCAGTCATCACCATTAGGGTACGAATCTTATACGCTAGCGATAAGCGAATTAAGAACTTACAGGAATAACAAGGTGAGAGTGTATATGTGCCATGAAGAAAATATCTTCTTGAACTTGGATTTTGTGTAGGGCGTTCTATTTCTACGACCTTCCAATCTCATTCTTTCGCACGCCAGGGCCACTTCCTACAACCGTTATTGTTAGCCATATTTCAAATTCTACATGAGCACAGGAACCCTTACCTCCTTTGTAAGATACCAGGGGTCCGAAATCTCGGGGACATCTGGAAGAAGAAAGTATCCACTGAAGGCTATAGGCAGGGAGATGATTCCATCGATAATAAACAACCTTGTCTTGTTAGTAGTAGACCAGGTTGATAATATGTAGCCATTACTAACCACTGCCAGGTCTTGAGCCCCCCAACATTCCCCATATTATACACTCCAGCCATTAGATACCCGGAGATCATACTCCCAAAAGCACTCATAGTATGGAAGATGCATGATCTCTTCGCTAGTTCATCCTTCCGGTACCATGACCCGATTATGTACTGCATGCCGGGATAGAACGTACTCTCGGTAAGACCTAAAAGAGTAGAATCATCAGAGGTTAAACCATCAACACATAAGGGATATTGGAATCATACCAATGAAGAATCTGAGGATATATATTTGAGATGCAGAGCTGCATTTGGAGAGACAAAATGTAAGAACTGTCCAGATCAACTGATAGCGATCAGTAATTCCCTTTCCCTGAAGCGAATGAGCTTTGTAGTCTTACTTCCATGGTGGGCAGCCAGTATCGCGGGCGAATGCGAGTTAGGAGCATATTACTTGGGATCTCGCCAACCACATAGCCAACAGCCCAGCAGGCTTGCATGTAATTGAGTTCATTCTTGTATAGACCAAGATCTTCCTTCCTAATCCTGCGTTAGACTCATACCGTTGCACCTGTAGGTCGCGCAAAGATAATCATACATTCCTGATACAAACGCAGTGTTGATATTGACCTGGTCGAGGCTTTTTATCAGATACGCTACATGGCCATATTAGCAGCAATACACTAACGAAGAAGTTTTAATAAGAAAGTAGTCACCTAGTGATGCAAACGTCAGGATGGCAGAATCCAGCTTCAGCAGGAGTTTTCGCTCTTCAGGGGCTTTGTCAAATGTGTCCCACATATAATGGAACCATTTCTTCTTTGCAGGCTTAAGTGCAACTTCACTAGACTCGGTGTCATTTTCATCTACTATGGCCTGCGTCTTAGCCATGGTGCTCTGGTTAGCCATATATCGGGGGAAATGCGCTTAGGATATCGGCATGGTAGTCTTGAGGAGCTTTTTGCTCTATATATCTCAGGAATTTGGTGGCTCGGCCACACTGAGAGGAGGAGCCTGGACCGTTATCATCAGCTGATAGTAAGATTCGGGGTTCGGTTTGTACATCTCTCTCTCTCTCTCTCTCTCCCTCGCTTCTACGGAAGCCATACTTGCCATAATCCTCTTTCTGCAGATAATACAAGCATCATTAATTCACACCGTCGCGGCACATTTCATGAGGGGTATATTCGCCGGGAATCGGGATACTTGGAAATTTGTGGAGGTGAGAATGTCTCACAAGAACGCAAGGAATGATATCTTTGTGTGTATATTGGCTGCTGGTGGAAAGGAGGTCTATCATATCATACCTCGCACAGCGAGGCAAGGGGGTGGAATATGTAGTTGCTTAATCTAGCTATAGCCAGGCCAGCCTAGAACCCAGGAATGTTTGCCTGCAGGTCTCCAGTCCAACAGGGCAATCTCCGGGTCTACGGTCAACATAAAAGTCTGGACCCTCTTTTTCATTTTCTTCCATGTCCGATCGAAACGCCGCTTGTTTTTGTGTGCACTGCTTCTAGTTCCACCATAGTTTGCAAGATTATTCCATAACAGAATACAATAACAGCAGCCACTGAGAGATGCACACATCATTAGCTGCTATCGCTGTGAAAGATAGGTATTTCATTGTGTTATGGTTCACCCCTCCACCATCTTCTCCTTTCACAGACCCCCTGCAATGCACGCTAAGCCACCATTGAACCTCTTCGACGGGCGAGGCCAGCTCCACAAGGCCAGTGGCGTTTAATCCAACTATATCTATCTCAATGTAGTAATGAGGTCGTCTTGTTCTTGTTCACAGACAGGCCATCGAGACCCTCACTTCCTACAGAAACCGCGGCAAACAAGGAAATGTCTCAACACATACAATCTGCAAGCATGGTAATTACATAGAGCTGTTTGGATTTGTAACAACACTACTGAAATGAAAATATACAACATGGTCAGCAGACCAGCTTTGAGGAATTCTAGTCTCCCTAGCTTGATGCCCTCTCCTTTCGGTTTATTAGCTTTACCATTCAACCACAGCCTTTTCCGCGAATTCATGGGGGTTTAATGAATAGCAAATGCCTTGTCTGTCCTCACAAGCTAAAACATGCCATAAAAGCAAAGTCGCTTTCCTCCGAGATAGGGAAGAAGGGGGGGCTTTTACGGTGAAGGTCCGAGTCGTCGCAACAAATACTGGATAATTGTTTTGATGAATTACTTAATGCTAATTGAAATGTTTGTTTTTCCCCACTAAAATCTGCGAACAAGCTATGATAAATCGTGATGGAGCATAAAACAGAAACTTATCGAAGTATTCTCCGACTAGCCCATCACCTCCTGGTAAGAGAGCGTGCATTCTAAGCGACGTATTGGTCTACGAGTGAGTTTTCGGCCTTGGCTTTATTTAGTGAATAATATTGTGAATATGAATGTCTAGTCTACACTGCTAAATGCTCTTTGTAGCAGTGATACATCCACTACAAATTTCCGGCAAAATCAAACGTAGGGGATGTTAAAATGTTGCAATCCCCCCGACATATATATATAGACAGCGACAAAAATAAAAAATAGCCATACGTTAAATGAAAACCAAGCTTTTTTAAACATTATTTGTGTTGCATGGATCAACTAATTTGTAAAATAGCCTATTTTCTCTTTTTCAGCATTTACACGACAATCGGTAACTACCAGAATATTGGGATCATCGGCGAAAATGCCGGCCTCTTTGATGGTTGTTGGTTAGTGCAAGAGGGGAAGGGAAAACGCGTAATCACTAACCAAGTAGCAGCAGAACCCCGCACGATCAGCTTCTAGTTAACGGCTGGAGGGGGAAAAAGGGAGTTTCCTCGTCTCAATTAAAATCTTGAACTGTTTTATGATCATTCCGTATCGACGGAAATATTCTGAGACAAGCGTTGATCGCTGCGAGACGTGAATCTCCAGTGTGCGACCGATCAACAGACCGGAAGCAACGCGGCAATGGCAACGCAATGTCTTGCCTCGTGGGCTGTTAATCTCACATATAATGATCTCCCCCCAAACGTCATCCGTGCTGCTGTCCGGACCTTTTACAACTGGGTTGGTTGTGCTGTTGGGGGCTGTAAACATCCCACTACAGCCACTGCGGTATGTGTTTACTGTCTCTTTTTCTGGAGCCTCTCCAGAGGTTGAATTTATTAACTTTTGTTAACTTCTGTTATTAATATAATACCCAGAGCAAAGCGTTAGAGCCATTTTTTGGGCCCCCGTCCGCATCTCTTCTCGGCGGCGGGCGGTGCTGTGTGGATGCTCAACATGCTGCTCTATTAAATGGCATTGCATCGCATGTGCATGATTATGATGACACTCATCTGGACACTATCATTCACCCTGCCGGTCCAGTAGCAAGTGCCCTACTTGCGACCGCTGAGTGGAAAGGAGGATTTTCGGGTCGGGACTTCCTGCTTGCACTAATTACTGGCATCGAGGCCGAGTGTAAAGTAGGGTTGGCAGTATGGCCGGAGCACTATGATGTTGGGTGGTGAGTGTTGTGAGAACGTCTTTCCTGGGTCGATTCTCATCTAATCGCGTCAATATGTATTACCAGGCATATTACATCCACCTCCGGTTCTATTGGGGCCGCCGTTGCGGTGGCAAAACTCCTCTCCTTATCTATTACCCAAACTACACATACGATTGGTATCGCTGCGACGCAGGCCACGGGCTTGCGTGAGATGTTCGGGTCGGATACTAAGTCATTTCATGCCGGTCGCGCAGCGCAAAATGGCCTCTTGGCTGCCATTCTGGCACAGAATGGATACACAAGTAGTGAGCGAGCCTTAGAGGCCAAACGGGGCTGGGCTAATGTGGTGGGAGCCACCAAGAGAAACTCGGTTGCAAGTCTCGAGGAATGGCTACAGGGGTCGAATACCGGGCTTGCGCGGTCCGCACAAGAAATAGGTCGATGGGAAATCCTCCGGAATAGTTTTAAACCCTATCCTTGTGGGATTGTGATCCACCCGGTTATTGACGGGTGTTGCCAGCTCCATTTGGAGTTGATGGAGGCGGGGATGAGGGTGATTGATGTGTAAGAAGTTGATGTGAAGGTTTACCTGCTTGTTGTGGAATTAACAGGCAAGAGAGCACCTAAAGATGGACTCGAGGGCAAATTTTCCTTCTATCACGGCGCTGCAATTGGACTTCTCTATGGTAAAGCGAGACCTTATGAGTATACGGATGAGGTTGTTCAACGCCCTGAGGTCATCGCGATTCGAGAGAGAGTTCGGGGAATAATAGACGCTGAAATTGCAAAGGATGAAGCAAAGATAAAGGTTATGATGAACGATGGTCGTGTGTTTGAGAAGCATGTAGAACATGCGGTGGGTAGTATATACATGCCGATGACCGACAAAGCACTGGAAGATAAATTCAAAAACCAGTGTCGCGGTGTAATAAAAGATGTAGATGTCGCTAGCGAGGCTTGTTGGAGCATTGAGATGGCGGATGACGTGTTAAAAATCATTGACAATCTTTGTTCATTGTGATGAAATTCCGATCACCTTTGTTATCCTCCTTTCCTCTATAGTTGGTGCTTAGAAATTGTGTATTTCTCGGAGTAAGCAGCCGGTGGTGACCGAAGCGTGGACTCCAAAATAAAGGATCTTTGACTAGAGACCTCTCCATCATACCCACATTACTTGACCGGGCCATATACGGTAGACTAGATCTAGTCTTATCTAGGCGGGTGCAGCCATGAAGATAGGATCGGATGGAATGCCGATGAATGTTATTATATTTTATCTTGACAAGCCCCGCCTTGTTGGAGAAGAAAGGCGCGGGGTTCGGATGCAAAAATAGCTCCGAACCCCTCTCAATAAGCATTACATTATCGTCTGTATTCATCCATGTCCTGTTGTCCTGGCTCAATTGACTTCAGTATTTCCACATTGGTGTCATAGATTTACCCTGATTTTTTCGTTGATATGGAATACACAAAGCAACCATATTTGCAATCCCTTGGCCATCGCGGTTACATGCAGGGCACTACATTGACTCACAATGGTGTCCCGTTCTGCCACTACTTTGGTGGTGTACGATATGCTCTCCCTTCGGAACGATGGAAGAGAGCCCGCGCGCTTCCCGGCGACTTCGTGTATGGCTCGATCAAGCATCCTCACTGCTGTGAGGATGGATGCAAAGTGAGCCCGCAGAGGAACTTCGATGGATCTTTCCATGAAGATACGTGGAGTGAGGATTGTTTCCAGTCCAATGTTTGGATTCCTGAAGGAGAGCGCCCGAAAGACGGATGGCCTGTTCTTGTGTTTATTCGTATGGTGCCCCCATGGATTCTGACTGATTGAACATTGGATAAAGCGTTTTTGATTAGAGATACTGACACGCTTCCAATAGACGGTGGATGGCTTCAATCTGGCACCCCCAACGAGTTTAACGCGGCGGCTTTAATTGGAGAAGCTGGGTTTAAATGCGTGATCGTTATGCCAGCTTATCGTCTCGGCGTCTTTGGATTCCCGTATTGCAATGAGCTTCGCAAAGAGGCAG
Organism: Aspergillus sparsus; assembly: GCA_027569235.1. Classification (NCBI taxonomy): domain Eukaryota; kingdom Fungi; phylum Ascomycota; class Eurotiomycetes; order Eurotiales; family Aspergillaceae; genus Aspergillus; species Aspergillus sparsus. The sequence goes on from JAPDES010000103.1 coordinate 75,330, forward strand.
CGGCAGCAGAAACTACCTGTGGAAACCTGGGATTCTGGGACCAACGTCTCTCATTGGAATGGGTGAAGGCGAATATTCACCTCTTTGGCGGCAATCCAAATAACATTACTCTCTCGGGATATTCAGCAGGTATGTGGTGAGGACAAGCGATTACTGGGAAGAGAAGATAATAGGGCCTTGTGCAATGGTCAAAGAACGTATCTGACAAGTGTTCTTAACTTTGCATAGGTGCATACTCGACTTTCCACCAACTAGCCTATGAGCTTTCTTTGCCAGAGAGCAGCATCATTAAGCGGGCTTGTATGTGGTCTAATGGACCGGGTGTCCAACCAAGATCCGAAGAATATACACAGGGACAATTTGACCAACTTATATCGGCTCTTAAGGTTCCCACTGGTTTATCATCTGAGGAGAAGCTGGCATACATACGATCTATCCCGGCTTCTAATCTTCTCAAAGCCGCATTATCTATTAATATCCACCAGTTCCGGCCAGCAGTAGATGGGGATTTCATTAGCCCAACACTCATCGGGGATATTGAGTCATTCGCTCGAAGACTCGTTGATCGCAAGATCCCGCTTATGATCGGCGAATGTAGGGATGAACCCTATCTTTATGGGCTCTGGAGCGCTCCGAAAGAAAATTCCCTACCGTCACTGCGTGAGCGTCTTATTGCAGATTACCCCCCTGCAATTGTTGACGGCTTGATACGTATTTATTTCCCTGCGGAGGAGCTTCCTGGCCATTTCAAAGACTGGAAGGAGGCTTTTGGGGTTATTTACGCGGATATTCAGGTCTACCGACCCGCAAGAGGCCTTGTTAGAACTATCGTTGGGCAAGGAGGGGAAGATCTACTGCACAGATATAGAATTGAGTATCGGTTGAAATCCGCGGATGTCTTCGTTCCCCCTGAGGCCGGTGTCACACATGCGACAGATGAGTATATCTGGTTTTGGGGTAATGGACAAAGAGTTGAAGAGGAAGAGAAGCCGCTGACGGAAAACGCCTTTATTACCCCATTCATGGAATTTGTTCGTGGAGAGCCTGTCAATTGGGGAACGGTTGGCCATCAGTCTATGCGAAGATTGAGAGCGGATGGGGAAGTCGACATATGGGACGATGGTCGCTGGGACGATGAGGATCCGGTCTGGAAGCTGATCGTTCAACACGCGAGGGACAGTCTGAAGAAATAACTTACCAGGGTTTTAATGAACGGGCTTTTTGGGTAAATTAAATTCAGCTGCATATGATGGATGAACATTGTTATTAGTTTTATTACTTATACTTAAAGTTATCATTATTTAATTATGTATTATTACTCTACGAGTGATTCCTAACCAGCAGCTAAGTATCAAGCTCTCAGAGCTCACCTCAGTCTGAATATCAAACTAGTTGCAGGTCTCATTGGGAGCTAGAGTTGGATGCATCAGGGTCTCGTAGCAATTTACTAGAATACTGTTTCATATCATATCTACATTATTTAATTTTCCATGGTTTAACCCTGAATGTTTACATATCTAAAATCTTATCCAGAAGCTTGAACGGGAGCTGCAGGACATGCGGGTAGATAATACTCCAGGTATATCAAATCTCGCCAGGGAGTTTATTAAAGAGGGGATGACGAGAAAAATGGCTCGATGCTTAGTTACGGGTGGAAATGAAGCCGTAAATGGCGTCATTTTCAGCATCGATTTCATACCTTATTATATTCTAGTTATAACCAAGAATAAGCTCGTGTATTGCATAAACCAAGCATATAATTTATGCCGAGATGCTTCCCAGCTAATCCCTGTCTAATTTCAGCGACTTGGAAGCTCCCGGCGGTGATAGCCTCACTAGCTTCGCATAGGAACGTCTCCATCCTGCTCCATTTCTCCTCTTTACCCTCACTAGTGGGATCACATGGATTTTGCCACGATTTTTCCCCCGAACCCGGGGGTGTGCCTTGAAAAATCCTCAGTAAACGGATCCTCATTTATTATTATCATCTGTGCCGCCTAAGCAATGTATGGCCCCCCCTTTCTTTTATCCGAACAAAATGAAGCTTTTACCTATGATGAAAAGTCTCCACACTATCTCCATCTTATCATTGCTTTTATTCGTAGCTTCGACGATCGCCAAACCACCAAATATTATTTTCATCCTCACAGACGATCAAGATGCCCAAATGGACTCCTTATCATACATGCCCTACGTGCAGCAGCATTTGCTGGACCAGGGAACGCATTACCAAAGACATTACTGCACCATAGCACTGTGTTGTCCATCTAGAGTGAGCATCTTGACGGGGAAGCTATCCCATAATACGAATGTGACAGATGTCTACCCTCCGTATGGTATGTTTGTTGCCCTCCTAGAAAAAACTGTCGCATCTCCCAACTCTGTTTACAGGAGGATATCCCAAGTTCGTCTCCCAGGGGTACAACGAAAACTACCTCCCCGTTTGGCTACAAGGCGGCGGATATGATACCTATTATGTCGGAAAATTCCTGAACTACCACCATATCTTGAATTACAATCGGCCGTTCCCTGCGGGCTGGACTTCTTCCGACTTCCTTCTCGATCCTTTCACTTACACCTACCTCCAAAATGTTTGGCAAAGGGACCATCTCCTTCCCGTTAGCGCTGTTGGACAGTACAGCACCGATGTTGTGGCACGAAAGGCCTACCGGTACTTGGAAAGGGCAGCCAAATCGGACAATCCGTTCTTCCTTGCCATTGCCCCAGTGGCACCACATGCAAAGGTGGATGTGGGGATCAACTTCGACGATCTCAGCAAGCCAAGTACTACCTTTTCAAATCCTCTTCCAGCCGAACGGCATCAGTCTCTTTTCAACGATGCGATCGTTCCACGAAAACCAAACTTTAATCCAGACGAGGTACGAATCAGCACTGTTTCCCCATCCACACGTGGAAGTCGCATGTGATACACTGATGCTTCAATGCCTAGGCCAGTGGCGTGAGTTGGATATCGAGCCTCCCTAAGCAAAACGAGACAGTGTTGGACTTTAATGACGAATTTTATCGCGATCGGCTTCGCGCGCTTCAAGCGGTCGACGAAATGGTGGATGGAATATTTCAACATCTAACGGATCTGGATATACTCGATAATACTTACGTCATTTATTCATCAGATAATGGGTTTCACATAGGACAGCATCGATTACAGCCTGGAAAACAGTGCGGATTTGAAGAGGACATCAATGTTCCTCTCATCATTCGGGGACCCAGCGTTCCTCGTGGCGTATCCACTGATGTTGTGACTACACATACCGATTTGTCGCCAACATTCCTTAGAATGGCTGGTCTCGAGCAACAAGCGGACTTTGATGGTGAACCGATCCCATTGACGGAAGAGGGAATTCAGGAGGCACAGACATCGCGACACGAGCATCTCAATGTGGAAAATTGGGGCACAGCGAGTGTAGAGGGGATATACGGGAAAGACCAGGATGGAGAAAGTAAGTGATTGTCGTATTTTCTTTTCTTTTCCTTCGATTATTGAATCGCTTCATTTTCGTCGAGAGGAGCTAAACAATCGCACAGGCAATGGGAAACCGGAAAATACATACAAGGTCCTTCGGGTGGCTGGCACGGACTATAATCTCTTTTATTCAGTGTATTGCAACAACGAACGGGAATTCTACAATATGAATGTCAGGATATGTGCCATTATGCTCTTTCGTTAGAGCTACTCCGCTGGAGACCAGAAACTAATTTCTCCCCAGGACGACCCATACCAGATGAACAACCTGATCGCGGAATCAAATCTCACGGATTCGAGTGGTATCACCGTGAACAACTATACCATTGACCAAATTATCCCTCGCTTGGACGCTCTATTAATGGTATTGAAAACATGCAAAGCGCAGGATTGCATTGACCCATGGGCCGTTCTCCATCCCCAGGGCGACGTGAAAACTCTTGACGACGCTCTAAAGCCAAAGTTCGATCAATTCTATCGCTTCAGTTACGAGACCAACGCTGTTTCCTTTACAGAGTGTGAATATGGCCAGATTCTATCATCGGAAGGGCCGTTAACCGCCGTGGTTTATAATGATGGAATCGGCTGGACACCAGGAATATAATCATGGCCTTCTACCACGATATTGTGCAAGTAATAACAGTTCAAAACGTAAACAACAGTGTCCGACAAAAGAAGGATAAAAATAAATGCCCTCAAACCCAGGTCTTGGGGATATTTTGATGATAGACATCAGCGCCAAGATGTTCGTAGCGCAGGAGTGTTTTGGAGAATAGTGGGCTCCGTTTTAGAGCTCGTTGCGCGACGCAAGACGAGCTGGAACCCGATATCTTACTCCGAGGGGCAAGGTCTCTAATCAGACCCTCCTCTGAAACTTCACAAAGGTTGAATGAGGGGCTCTCTTAGTAATTCGGCTCATTCTCGCCTATCACGAAATAGCCGGTTGCTAACTAAAGAATAGATAGATAAGCCAACGCACATCCGGACTGATGATCAAAATCGCCCCCCCCCGGCTCCTATCCCGTTAACTCTTTCAAGGAAACATGTTATGGCATACGGAGCCTGGCACGGCGCACGAGCGTCCGTTGTTACTAGAAATTCGCTCCTCAAGTGGTCTCATCACCCTCTCAGTGGCTGCAGCCCTTTTCACAGTAAGCAATAGTAATGTTATGCTACTATATAACACAATCAGCGGGCACCGCGGTATCTGTAAAATTTTGACTAACTTTGGGGATAAAAGGATTCGTTTCTCTATGCTGTGGTATGATTCCGGAAAAAAACATATGGTCTTCCTGAATCTCATCGTCGAATAACAATTTGATAGGTTGTTCCAGTGATTCCGACGGCGCTACAGCAGCGAGTCGGTTTACCACAAAATGAGCGTAAGCATTTTCAATAACCCCTGCCGCTCTATTTGATGTTATATTTCTGAGAGACTTACCACAAAAGATATGTAGAACAAAAATGGACATCTATCTTACTTAGTCTTTACGCGGGCTCGCTCTTGGTCGCTTCGCGTAAGTCCTCGATTAATCAATTTCCCTATAAAAATAAACATTCTGAAGGTCTTTCGGTCGGACTAATTGGACTACTGTAGCATTTTTGGGCTATTTCGCGGATAGAATGCAGTCTCGCCGACTCCCTTTACTACTCGGCCTCGTAGCCCTTGCAGCATCCACTGGGTTGCTCTGTATCGGGACGTCTCTGGCGCTGTGGATCACGGGTCGTATTTGTCAAGGTATATCAGCAGCAGTCGTCTGGTCTGTTGGGTATGCCCTCATGAGAGAAACTGTCGATGCGAAGAAATTTGGACAGGCGTCGGGAGTGCTAGGTATGGCTGGAAGCCTCGGGACCATGTCGGGCCCTCTGCTGGGCGGTATTTTATATCAACAAGGAGGCTACTATGCTGTCTTTGGTCTCTCTTTCGCTATTATTAGCGTAGATATTTTTCTCCGTTTTGTGATTATTGAGAAGCGACACGCAAAGCAATGGCTTGAGCCGGAGAGCCCCGAGATTTCCCTTGCGATCCACGAAGCGAACCAGGCGGCGCTCTCCACGAGTGAATCAGCAGATATAGCAGATATAGAGTCATCTCACGAAACAAATACCCACACCCCTTCGCTATCCGCCACACAATATGGTCGCTGGGGCTCCACGGTATTTCTCCTACGCTCCCGCAGGCTCGCGAGCGTGTTAGCCGGTTACCTGATTATCGCGCTAATCGGTGCCTCGTTCAACACTATCCTCCCGCTTTTCGTACATGCTACCTTTGGCTGGCAGCAAATGGGCCAAGGATTGATCTTCGTCACCTTGAGTATCCCTCATTTCGTGGACCCGTTAGTGGGCAGAGTAATAGATTGGAAACGCAGTCTCTGTCGGTACATTGCTGGAGGTGCACTCTTCTCGTCTGTGCCGATATATGCTCTCCTCCGGCTAGTTGAGCACGATTCGCTCGAGCAGAAAATCCTACTTTGTGCATTTCTCACTCTGATTGGCCTCAGCTTGGCTGTTTGTCTCCCGCCACTCATGCTAGAAGTTTCCAATGTGCTTGGGACGATGGAGGAAGAGAATCCCGCCATCTTCGGGAAGGGAGGTGCTGCAGCTCAGGCGTATGGCATTCTAAATTCTGCCTGGGCCATGGGAAGCCTGGTTGGCCCGTATCTAGCTGGTTATATCGGGGCAACTGGAGGATGGGAAACAGTCGTTTGGGTTTTGGGTCTTGTGGTAGGGATTACGGCGATCCCGGTGTTTTTGAATCTTGGTGGCTGGATCTTTGAGAAACGTGGCGGGGAAAGGGAGGAGAGTCGAGAGCATGCGGATTAATAGCGTAGCTTCGTATTTTTAATTAGTTGTGAGAGCGCCATATAGCATTCACTGTGGGTTACCCATCTCCCTCATTGAATGTCATAGTGGTGAAGGGTTATATATATGGGACTTGTTTGCAAATTGGTAATCTTTTCATTATAATCTTCCAGCATTATTTCTGAGCTTTTTTCCCCTCTATCAAGCAGTACGATTACTTGCCACTGCATCCTAGTTGAGTTCGTGAGGCGAGGTGCAACGAACACAATTCACCACTGACACGAAACTTGATAAATTAAAAAAAAAAGGGTGCAGACGAAGGAAGGGTTGCAAGGGATGTAATTTCAACGTTAGCAATAAAATTCCTGAAGCAATCACAAACCTTCACATGCACCTGACGCTGGGGTTCGCTAACTTTTGTTGCATGATGCGTTGCAAAGGCCTCGCATGACCCCTCACCTCAGGCATTACTCGGCTAGGGGCAACGAATTTCGGCTATAGAATACATTTATGGCTCATATTAATTAGTCTCTGCATCCCAAAATTGTGCATCAATTCATTCGTGTTAGGCGTAAATGAAACCTCCCCATCTACTACACTATCACTCAAACGGAACTCGGCTTGCATTGAGTAGATTAATCCCATATTAACTAACCAACCTATCAGGACCCATCCCTGCACCAGAATTTCACGTCGCTTTAGCATTAGCCTGAACAAACTGATCGAAAATGCCGAGGCCACATGGATGGTGATCAGACCTTACGACTCTCCTCGCTTAGCGGCTAGCGTCTGGTGTCAGAAACATCGAGTCATGAGCTTCACATCGAGGGAAAGGTGGTGTTGATCTTGGCGGCTGTTCGCTTGGCTAATGAGCTTCGAGTCTTTAGACTAGGATTGCAAGAGCAAGAATACAAAGAAGAACGAAGAAGCTGAAGTACCGATTGCCGAGTGTCATAGCGAACCTGGAATTCGACTTTAAAAGTCATGTTGTTGTCCCTCCGTTCTTGCAGCTTTGTTCATACCTAGAGACGTCTCATCCCTGTTTCTTTCCATTGTGAAGATCTTCAAAATGACCGCTTCACTGGAGAGGCTGCTGGTTTTGTGTTGCATGATCTTTCTTGGTCTCGTGCGATTTTCTAATGCACGAGCTATCGAAGAACGAGCTCTCTGTGAGAATACACCAACGTCGCGCCAATGCTGGGGCGCCTACAATATCTCGACTGACTACCAGACGGTGATTCCTAATACCGGAGTTACGAGAGAGGTAAATAAAAAAAAAATCCTCCCACAATTGAGCGAACGATGTAGAGGGACGGAGGCCATAGTAATATCTTCTAGTACTGGTTGGTCGCAGAGAACCGCACTTTAGCTCCAGATGGCTATGAGCGCCAAGTCTTAGTTTTCAATGGGACTTATCCTGGGCCCACGATTGAGGCAGACTGGGGAGACAACTTAATTATCCATGTCACCAATGCTATGGAGAATAATGGGTGAGATCAGGCTTCCTATATTATTTGCTTTTTTGTCCTTTTATGTGTGGTTGCTTTAAGCCGAACTAAGACTCCCTCCCTAGAACCGCAATCCATTGGCATGGTATACGCCAGCACGGCACAAACCAGTATGATGGTAAGACCATTGATTCGCCAACTAGAGCTTAAGGGATTGTAATATACTGCTCCTGTATTCTAACATATCAAGGTGTTCCGGGTGTAACACAATGCCCGATCGCCCCCGGGGAGACTATGACCTACAAATTTCGGGCAACACAATACGGCACGTCATGGTACCATTCGCATTGGAGTCTTCAAATGGCTGACGGACTGTACGGAGCCATGGTAATTCACGGGCCTGCGACGGCCAACTACGATGTTGATCTCGGGCCTGTGATGCTCACTGAATGGTTCCACAAGAGCGCCTTCATCCTCTGGGAAGAACATACCCGGTACGGCGGTGTCCCGGTGCGCACGAACGCGATCGCCGAAAATGGTCTAATCAATGGAACAAACACCTTCACTTGTCCTGATGACAGTGGCCCCGCCTGTCTGGGAACAGGGAAGAGATCTGAGGCGTTTGTTAAGAAGGGGAAAAAGTATCTTATCCGTGTGATTGACGCGGGTGTGGACGGGTGGATGAAGTTTTCGATTGACGGACATAAACTCACTGTGATCGCCGCAGACTTCGTGCCGATTGTGCCGTATCAGACGGACAGCATTATTATCACCTCGGGACAGCGCTACGATGTGATTGTGGAGGCGAATCAAGAGGTTGGGAATTACTGGATGCGGTCGATCTACCAAACGGCGTGTAACGGGTTGGAGATTGACAGTAATGACATCAAAGGGATCATTCGGTATGAAGGGGCGCCGATCACGGATCCAACGACGGAGCAGTGGGATTCCATTACCGATTCCTGTGGTGACGAGCCTTATGATAAGCTCGTGCCATACGTGAGCAAGACGGTGGGTGCAGCAAGTACCCAGAAGAATTTGAACCTTGGATGGTTCTACGAAACGAATCTTATCTTCCACTGGACTTTGAACACAAAGCCTTTGACAATTGACTGGAGTAATCCGACTGATTATATCATTTACAATAACGAATCCGTGTTTCCGACCGAATATAACATATATGAAGTCTCCGCCCCGAATAAGGTATGCGCGGAAAAAGCCCTCCTTTCCAAACTGCCTACTTGAGACGTCAGAAAGTCTACTATGACTAATACGTTTATAATTTCAACAGTGGACATACTGGGTCATCCAAGACCTTAGTATTGTCAATGCCTACCATCCATTCCATCTACACGGACATGACTTTTTCATCCTAGCCCAGGGTCGCGGTCTGTATACGCCCTTGACAGTCAAACTAAACCGCAACAACCCTCCTCGACGTGATACTGCTACCATGTCAGGGACAGGTTATCTCATTATTGCATTTGAGAGTGATAATCCTGGGTAAGGCCATTATTCTCTTCGTCAAGTTTACTAATCGTGCATCAATTCACACCACTAACATGGCACAGCTCCTGGCTCATGCATTGTCATATTGCTTGGCATGCAAGTCAAAGTCTAGCACTACAATTCATCGAGCGAGAATCTGAAATCCCTGGTCTTGTAGAACCAATCGCGGATGAGTTCCTGGAAACCTGTGCGAAGTGGGATGAGTATTGGGCCGGTTCCATCTACGTACAGGATGATTCAGGGATTTAATGGAGTATGAAGGAAGAAGGCATATGGGATCTATAGGTATTCATTCACTTATAATAATTCTAAAGGGATCTGTTTCGCGGGATGCAAATATCAAGGCTTTTATGCATTATGTATATCTTACAAATGATGGTAGATGATGTAATAATTGACATGCAAGAAACTGATGATCGGAAAGTTAAATTCTTCTTTTTTTTTTTTTTTTCTTTTTTTGTCTCTTTTCTTATATCCTAGTTTTTTGAGGAGGCGAGTTTCGATTCTCCTAGGACGTCCTCTAACCACTTATAGGATGGAGGGAGACTTTGCGGGTATCCCATATGCGGGAGCCCAGGGAAGAACCTGTCGGAGTATTTAGTTAGACAGGTTTCTCGATTATGCTAATACAAGCCCATAGTGGACGTTTCGTCCTTTTACATACCTTCCTTCCTTAGGGCTACCATAATTGAAGAGAGTCAAACAATCCTCAATCGGCGTCACACCATCATCAACCCCCTGGTGGAAATTTCCGGTCAGCATCTGGGTCTGCAAAGGAATTGAAATGAATATGGAACACTCTCACATTTAGCAGGAGGAGTCTGCAACTCGGCTGATTAACAATTCCAGTTTCTACAAGAGAGAACTTTTTCTGAGCCTTATTTTGGAATTCCAGGGGATCATCATAGCCGTATTTCTTTGCCCATGCCGGTGTTAAGCTAGATATTCCATTTCGTCGGCATTAGAACTTCATCATGTTTTATCGGAATCCAGCGGGTCCAAGGTGGTGAGTACTGACCGAAATGGATATTCATGATCATCTACTTTGCTCAACCATGTTGAGTCAAGGAAGTAGTGGCATCCCGGACCATGAGCGATACACCCAACCAGGCGGTCTCGATGGGTGTGTGCCGCCCGAATCGCATAAAAGCCACCTGCACTGAGTCCCCAGACCGCAACCCTCGACTTATCCAGCTCGGGTCGCGAGTCCATGTAATCAAGGACACTGGACCAAAGCCGATCCGCCGAGTCCGGGTCACAGGGATCAGCGGGGGAATCGGCAGTCCCTGGTATTTCACAAATCACGGCTGCCCACCCGCGTTGGATGATCTCATGTGTACGTTGGCTGTTATCCGGTCGATAGCCATCTAATCCCGTCATGAGCAGAACCGTAGGTACAGGATTTTCCGCGTTAGCTCCGTCGGGAAATCGGAGATATAAAGGGATATTTGACCCATCGACCCCGGCTTGATGTGTGTGGGGGATGACGACTTCCTCGAGCTTGGGCTTCCACGATGATGCAGCTTTCAGGTAGGCTTTCTTTTGTCGCTCGTAGGCTGTTCGTTTGATTCCCCTTTCCTCTGGTCCCACGTATGGAAAGCGAGAGATGCGGTAGACTACTGCTGCTCGTCGCCAGAGGTCGGAAGCTCGCTCTTCCTCCCCGTTACTTAAGGCAGCTGATGCTTGGTCTTCTAGGGATTGGGCCACCGGCAGAAATGTCTCGGTATACTCATTGGAGTATCCATCGTTGATATCTAACTGAGAGAGGATTCGTTTATTATTTTTTGTTTTCGGTTATTTTGCTAATTGAGGGAAAGAGAAAGCGAGGCCCGAATCGTGTGGAGTCTCGCAAGAGCGCATATATAAAGGAGAAAAAAGCCCTGGACTTACGGCGATTAGTTTTTGAAAGATGGGCTCAAAATCTTCCAGTGCCCCATCATGAAACGGATAGACGGATTTTTCACACTACTCCTCCCGTTAAAAGAAATAACCTGGTGACTGCTATGGAGATGGTTCAGAACTTACTGCAAACTTCCACTTAGTCTCCCAGAGTAATTTAATAGATCCCTTGTGAGGGTAGACGGTGTCGAATTTGGTGCCAAGAATCCACGACATGTTGCTTACCACTACGGTGGCAGCTATATTGCGATTTTGATTTCGTCGAACAAAAAGACATCTAGTGAAGTTGAAAAAAAAGTACTCTAAAGACTGGATGTGGCGCCGCGATACTTTTTGAATACAGTGACTTCATCGAGTGAACCGCTTCAAGCCGTCTAACTTTGCGTGTCTCAGTCGACCCAGATGAGTCATGTACATGTTACCTTGGTTTCGACACATCTTATTTGATTTAAGATTATGGTTGAAGGATGGGCTTAGACAATATTTGGGGCAAATTAGATCATAGTATGTCATAGCGAAAGTAAGTAAATTCATGAAGTGGGGTATTAAACTTTCTAGGCTAGTTCGCTACGATCTGAACCATGCCCTCGGATGGTGCAAAAAGGAGGAAGGCTGACTCTAATCCAAGATCTCGCCACTTTATTATCTCCAGCGGAGTATAAAATAAGCTTAAATGAGATAATGGAGAAAGACGAATAGAAAAGCAAGGTTTTGCAATATATCATACAGTGATATCTTGAAATATCTTTGCTAAAGAGCCCTATGAGATGAAACTCAAGGAATGTAGTATCGATGCGCTTAGCTGGACCTTCCAATTCTTTTTTTGCATTGATACCAGGTTTTCTCATGCATACCTTCTCTGTCTCTAAATTTTCTCTCTCTCTCTTTTTTTTCCCTTTTTTTTTTTTTGGCACATCTACATGTGGAGATTCCGCATCCGGCAAAAGCAGCAAACTGGGAAATGATCCTCGCCAATGATTCGTACATTTGGAATTTAAGGAGGATGAAAAGCCTAAAGTTAATTGGACCAGGATTTATTAAAGTTCACAACATGAAGGGATTGTTTGATGATTAGATAACCATGACGGAGTCATTCTCAGGGAGGCTCTCCGTTGCTCGATATTGGAAAAACCTTTTATTTAAGTGAAGCCCACTCTTTTGACTCGTGATATGGCGTAATGAGATATGTCTCTTCGCAATTGCCATCATTAAATCCTAATTCCTCTTTTCGTTAGTTTTAGTGGTGAAAGTTAACCTCCCCCGAAGAAATTCCATTTGTTTACATTCCACAATGTTGAAAAGCGAACTGACTTGCATCCGAAAGGATCGTTCGTGTTCGAGTCGGAAAGAAGAATGCTGATCAACGATGTTGCGCTATGTTTTTGTTTCACCCATGCCATGTAGAAAATCAGGGAAGAACCGAGGCGCAAAAAATAATAATAAAACTGTGTTTTGGTTCCCCTTTCTTCTCTTGTATCCGAGTATGGTGTAGAACAACACGTCAGTCTAACTCCAGAGATGCTCAAAATCACACTTTTCTTAGCCCTAGCGTGGCTAGCCGAGCTCTCATGGACTAAGGAGGTTCATCTCCGCTGGAACATTACCTGGGTCAATGCAGGCCCCGACGGCTTCCAACGTCCAGTAATCGGGATCAATGGGAAATGGCCTTGTCCACAGGTCGATGTCGACATTGGTGATCGTCTCATTGTCGACGTACATAATGCACTAGGGAATCAATCGACGGGGATTCATTGGCATGGGATGCACCAGTTTGGCTCGTCTGAGATGGACGGTGCGAATGGCGTCACGCAGTGTCCCATCCAGCCTGGCCAGCACATGCGCTATGACTTTCAGGTATTCACCCGCCTTACCACCCCCAAATGGCTTGTATTCTTTCTTACGACGGTTATGTCGCTTGCTCGTGTAGGTTAATCAAGCCGGTACTTATTGGTATCACTCGCACCAAATGGGTCAATACCCTGACGGACTTCGCGGCCCCTTGATTGCGCATGAGAAGGCACCACTTGCGTTTACATACGATGAGGAAATTACAGTGACGGTGTCGGACTGGTACCATGAACAGACTGGGCAGCTTGTCCCCTCATACCTGAGCCACAAACCGGCGGAAGGGGGGGTTGAGCCGCTTCCCAAGGCGGTGCTCTTCAACGAGGCAACCGATTCTAAAATCAAGGTAAAGCCTGGCAAAACATATTTCGTTCGCATCATTTGTGTTGGGAACTGGCCAGGACACTCGGTTACCTTCGAAGACCACCCGATGACCGTGGTGGAGATAGATGGAGTATGGGTGGAACCACACTATCTCCCTCCCAAGATGATGCGGATGGCTCCAGGACAACGCATGGGGGTGCTCATCGCCACGAAGAATGATACAAGTCGAAACTACGCAATCCTAGATGGTATGGATATCCAGGAGATGTTTCTCCACGAGAACCGAACGCAGCCTCCGGGTTTCAGCCCGAACGGGACGGCATGGCTGGTGTACGATGACGAGAAGCCCCTACCGCCGCCTCCCGCAATCCATGTCACTGATCCCAGCGTCGACTTCCTCAACGATCTCAATCTAGTACCTGTTCACCCGCAAGTCTTGCTTGAGCCTGTGGATCGCCGGGTTATCCTCAATATGACGTCCATCGCAGTTGATGGCGCCGCCCAATACACAATAAACGACGGCGTCTACGAGGAACCCGAGATTCCAACCCTGTACACGGTTCTTTCTGCCTCGCGACAGGATGCTCTCGAACCGTCAATATACGGCCCTATCAACCCACTCGTTGTGAGATATGGTGAAGTGATTGAGATTGTGATTAATAACTACCATAGTAATTTGCACGCGTGGCATATGCACGGACACACCTTCCAGGTGATACAGCGAACCACGACAGACGGGGGATACTTCGAGGGCTATTACAACACAGTATCATCGACGCCTATTCATCGAGATACCCTTATGGTGGAGCCCCACGGTCACCTTGTGTTTCGATTCAGGGCTACTAATCCAGATAAGTCGACTCATTACCCTTTCGTAACCCCCTTTTGCTTTGCCGTCATTGCTGACTAGTCTTTACGCGTGTGGCTGCTGCATTGTCATACCGAGTTTCACGTTGCAGCTCGTCTCAGTGCAACCATCATTGAAGCCCCCGATAGACTCCAAGCTACCATCACGATTCCGCAAGATCATAAAAGAATATGCCCCAAGGCAGCTATCGAAGGGCTTGAATAGAACATATTTCCGATGGATGAAAAGGGTGATCGGACCTCACCCATGGGATCTGTTTTCCGATGCTAATTCTACTAGAGGTTGGAATTATATTAGATGTTGGATATTCGTCAGACTTCTGTTTCATTTGGTGTCTCACATTCGGCTGTTCTCATTCTGTACTATACTCATGATGTTCTTACTTTATGAATCCAGAAACCCTTATGCAAGTGACTTGGCATATTCAAACCCACTTACCACTATAAGCGCGACAATCCCGAGTTCACGTCAACTCCCCAACAAATAATAACTCAGGAAAGAAAAATAAGGATGTGTATATCCGACATCCTCTGGCCAAAAATAAAAACAGGAGCTGCAAGAGGCGACACATCAGTGCATGCGCCACGGCAACTTATCCAATGATCTGCTGCCACTGTAACGGCGGACACAGGCGCTAAGCTCCCTAGACACGTATATGCTCACCACAGCCAACACCTTGCACCACCTCTCCACTCTCTCATCAAATCAACAATCATGGCACATCGGACTCCATATACAGGTGGAAAGCTCGGAGAATTAAATACCATCACGTCTCATCCCATGTCTTGTTTGCTTACTCTCCATAATGAGGTGGCTGGACCCAGAGGCGCTCTTGTCTTACCTCTTTGTAGACCGCTTTTTTACGAGGAAGAGCGCAGCCCAACATGAACATCCAACCGGTTTTGCTTTTTCTCTCATTTGTTTGATTTTGACTTTAATAATATTTTATTTGCTTGTACCTTTCACTCAATATTTTTAGCGTGTTGCCCTTTCATCTTTGTAGAAAAATACCCGGCAAAGAAGAAGTAAAACCATTCACCGAGAGAAGGGGACACGACAGTCTCACTAGGTCAGCTAGTTATGATGCCCTTCATCCCCATCTTGCTCGTGCTGGCTGGTCTGACCTTTTTCTTCTCCCGACGTCGGTACAAAGCGATCGAAAATGCTAAAGAAAGCAGTCCCCGGGTCATCGTCAAGGGACACACCTATTCAGATAGTGTAAACAATACCTCATCACAACACCAAAGACGGGCATCCAAAGTTGAGAATGTGAGACGATGTTGTATCATCGGTGCTGGGCGAGTGGGTAAGTGTCATCTATCTTATCTCTCTCTCTCTCTCTCTCCTTTTCTCTCTGCTGTCCTGTCCTGTCCGATTTTCCACCGGCAGGGTCTAGACATATGGATTTATCATTCGTTGGTCCCGAGATGTAGAAAGTTCATTAGTTGATTCTTGTTGTGGCCAGGCGCTGTAACTGCTATCGTTCTGGCTTCGAAAAATCCAGAGGTCCAGTTCTTCGTAGTAGACGATGATATCCGACTTATCGCCGGATGGAAGTCGAACCAACCTCCGATTGTGGAACCCGGGCTGGAGGCCATGATGTTTGAAGATTTGACTGTTCCCATGATAGAGTCCAGGACTCAAGGTAGTCAGATTCAGTCTCAGGAACAACTACAATCACCGCAATCACCGCAATCGCCACAATCACCGCAATCACCACAGTCACCAACCTATTATGACTCAAACCAGACTCAAGATCTAATGATTGTACCCCGAGTCCCAACATCTCGTCCATCATCCCCACCTGTACAAACCCACCGACAACGAAAACTGCCAAATTTGACTTTCTCCACGAATGTCCAAGCGGGTGTCGCCGCAGCGGATATGATTTTTCTCTGTCTAGAGACACCATCCGCTCTGTTTGTAAGTTCAATCCTCCAGCAGGAAAGGCTGTATCCTTTTCTTTGTACATTAAGGAACTAGTATCCTTATTTAACCACTCTAAAATATCAGGACGATGAGAATACCAAGCCCGATCTCTCATCACTCGACTCTACCATTCGCTCCATCGCACAAGTCTCAACGGGCCACAAGATAATTGTGCAAAAGACGACAGCGCCCTGCGGTATCGTTCAGGAAATCAAAAAACGAGTGAGTTTTTTTTTTTTTTTTTTTGCTATAGGTCCTTTTATAGAATCAAGGGTGGGGGAAGACCATGAGATATAACTAACCAAAACAGTTAAAAACTCTCTCCTCCCCCACTGCAACCTTTGACGTCCTCTCTAATCCCGAATTCATCCTCCCCGGCAGCGCACTCGCAGACCTTCTCGACCCACCGCGCATCATCATCGGCCACATCTTTACCGAGGACATGTCACCGGAAGCCCTGACGGCACTCAAACGTCTCTACACGCCCTGGGTCCCAGACGACCGCATCATCACCATGGACGCATGGTCAAGCGAACTCGGCAAAATCGCTGCAAAGGCACTCATCGCACAGCAGATCAGCAGTCTCAATGCGCTCAGTGCCCTGTGTGAATCCACAAACGCGGACATCCGACACGTGGCAGAGATGGCCGGGGTATCGGACTTGGTTGTGCGGTACGGAGGTGCGGGGCAAGGAGGATGTATTCCTGTGGTTGGGACAGGGTCTATCTGGTCGAGGACGGAGGTGCGGTGTCTCATTTATCTGGCGAGGGAGCTGGGGTTACAGCAAGTGGCGGAATACTGGGATGCTGTGTTGCGGATGGAGGATTTCCATCACCGACGCATTGCGAGGCGGGTCATTTCCTCTTTGGATGGAGACTTGACGCAAAAAAGGGTGGCGGTGTTAGGGGTTGGAGGACAGGAGGGATCCGGGATTCAGATTGGGATGGGCGCGGAGGCTGCACAAACGACCGGGTTGAGTTTGGTCCGCGAGTTGACCCGCGCTGGGGTATCGATGAATGTGTATAATCCTTTTGGTGAGAGGGATCAGGTGGAGGGGTCATTACGATTGATGGATGGCGCTACTGTGGAGACGGTCCAAATGGCGGAGTCGGTGGAAGAAGCGTGCGCTGGATGCTGTGCTGTCGTCTTACACACGGGGTGGGATGGGTTTAGCCATGACCAGGCCCGATGGCAGGCAATCGCTCGCACGATGGAGGCACCGCGAGTGTTCTTTGATCCCAGGGGGGTGGTGAATAAGTTTCACATGCAAGAGTCGGGGTTCCAAGTATTGCAACTGGGGGTTCGTGCGGTGGAGAGGAAGTGAGCTAGTTTATTTAGCGAAGGCAGTAGTGTCGGACGTGACAAAGTGTATTTCACCTGTCTATGCATGACAAATTTTGAATGTATAGTTATTATTATTTCCCCTCTCTCTCTCTCTCTCTCTCTCTCTCTCTCTCTCTTTCTAAGAACTCAAGTTTGCAACCAATTTATCGCCCAATCCCTTAATACTGTCCTCGAACACCTGTGAGTTGGCGGCTTTCCAGGCAGCTGTCTCTCCAGGTACGGCCCCTCCTCCCAAAAACCCGATATACATCACATCGCTATCGGTATGTCCGTTATTTCCAGTCAGTCCTTCATCAGGGAAACACAATTTAGCCAATGAAATCGACGCTTCCCCAGTCAAAATTCCACCATTTGTATCTCCCCAAACGCCGTACACCTATAGAGAACGTCCCATTACATTATCAGCCATTCGACTTATGATATGTTTCAAAAAAATGATTGCGAATACATAGAAAAAAAAACATACCATCTTCCCCCCACAGACAATAGCCATCACGCTCAGCGGCTCCATTCCGTACTGCTGGGGATCGAATTCGGTATTGCCAAACACGACATACGGATGCACATTGGAATCTAGATCAGGGATGCCATACTGGCTCACCTGTTCCTGAAAGGCGGTTTGGCCTTGTCCAGAAGGGTCATTGCCGCAGTTCCCGGCTGCGTTGTTTGCTCCATCGCAGTCAACATCCATGTCTGCATATCCTCCGTTCTTGGAATGCAGGTAGATAGCGCCGGGAATGTCGCCACAATATTCCACGTTTCCTGTGCCATCTATGCCGCTAGAGAGGCCGGAGGCGAGGACTTTTGAACATCCCACTGACTACTCAGGACGAGTCTTCGTTTATTATCAACTCTTTTCCAAGTATTACCTTAGAATTCATTTAGAGGTTCCGGGGGGCGTGTATAGGTACTCACTTGGTGTTGATTATAGATTTGGCGGAGGTTATTCGGGAGGGTATAACCTAACCCCAAGCCGACATACAAAAGGATGATTGAGAGAGGGTACATACTCAATTCACAAATATATGTATCTGTCTCCTTTTAAGCTCAGATCGTCCAAACGTACCAAAGGTGGAAATGCTCGATGTCCTCGATTATCACTTAATTCCCGCTACTGCTCAGCAAGAATATATATATCCACCCCCACCTCACCACCCCTTACATGCAACCAAAGATGTACTTCTAATACACTCGTCAATTAACCCCTTTTTGTAAAGCACACAAGAGTATATAAAAATAACCCCCCCCCCAAACAAGCCTCGTGACTTGGTGACTCTTTGTCTCCCCATATCACACCTAATACATGTATGTAGGGGCGGGGTGCTGGAATGTTTCACAATGCTGATGAACCAGACCCTTTCTAATTCCCTTATACCTGGTTCTGTATTATCTTTTTTTCTTTTTAATTAGGTATATATAACTGGATGGCAAGGATGGACAATATATAATCATAATTATCTTGTCAAGATCAAGCTTACCTAGGTACCTACTTGTAGTCGTCACGTTTCCCTCTTTTAGTCGGTTCTGGTGCTCGGTTGGTCATGACTGAGGCATTTAATTTGTTCCTCTGTCGGTCGGCAACGTGCTCTCCAAACCTACCTACCTAAGACAATCCAGGTAGTAGGTACCTTAACCTTGCCGTAGCCTGGGAGTGACTGCGGGCCGAGGAGATAATTGGCTGTTAAGGAAATGACCTCACCACTTGGCCGTCACCGTCTCCCTATCTCTTAGACTCGAGTCACTACTTAGCACTACCCAGTTTCACATCTTTTTATTACGTACCGGCTGGACTAAGAGTTATTAATTACTACCTACCAGTGAGGTGACATCACTCCATCCCTTGAGATCCCTTGGCCAATACCTAATCATACCTCAGGCAACCACGCCCACAAAAGCGGATACCAGCCCAGCCTGAGACACAAAAGGACCCCATCAACTATGCCCGTTAAGGTAAGGCTTGCCAACGCATGGACCATTCCGGAGGACACTAATTCCGGGCGCCGTCGAGCATTAGCGAAATCCTGCCGCGACCGAACAAAACTCAATTGCAGCCACCGAGTTGGTGGCAGAAGGACGTACTTTACCTTGAGTTTAGGCAGGGAACGGAAAAGAATCGTTGAAGAGAAGAAGAGAACTGCCGAAGAACTACTCGTCTAGAGTAAGTGGCTCAACGCAGGTTCGTTCCATGGTTAAACGGTATTTCTAGAAAATATTCGTGAATTCAATGCGAAAGGCTATGGAAAAATGCTGCTAGTCATATACAAAAGTGTTTACATACATTGTCCACTCCGTCGAGGGATGGACAGAAAAAGGCGTGAAAAAGAAAAGGAGAAGAGAGTTGGGGGGGGGGGGGAAGTCCTGGAGACAGTCGGTCCCTTTAAACCTTCTCATCATGAGTTGAGTCAACCACCTTCTCTTGTTCTACGAGACTTTGCTTGCGGTGACGTTCTACTTGCTCTCCGAAATGGTCCTCGATATTGACCGTCTTCCAGGGCTTGACATCGCTGTCGAACATGAGGTCAATTTCCTCTAGCGAGCGCTGGGCCGTTTCAGGATAAGTGAAGAAGATATGGAAGGTCATCACTGTGCAGAAAACACCGAAGATGATGTAGGTTTTCCACTGGATGTTGGTGAAAGCAGGGGCAACAAAGTATGCCAGAGCGAAGTTGAACGCCCAGTTGCCGGCAGCGCTTAGGCCAACACCCTTGGCTCGGTATTTGAGAGGGAAGACTTCAGAGCAGTAGATCCATGCAGCGGGGGCCTTAATTGAAGAGATAAGAGTCAGCACATTGCATTTCATTTAATGAGCGTAACGACAAAAAAAAACAAGGGGGAGAGGTTGTGATGCAAACTCACCCAGGTAAGACCGTAGACACCGACAAAGATGTACGAGCAGGCAATCACACCCTTACCCGCAGCACCAGCGATTGACCACCGCAAGTTCTCGTTGCCATCAATCGAGTCCACATGGTGACCGTAAGTGGCCATAGTACCAGCAATGGCGAAGTGGATAACCATACAGATGATAGAGCCGGAAAGAAGCAACAAACGACGGCCGATGCGATCGATATAGGGAAGAATCACACCAGTGGTGACTAGGAAAATGACATATTGGATGGCGGAGGAGTAGAGGGCAGTATCGCCAGACTAACGGAGAGGGATTGATAGTTAGAATCACATTACTGACGCCAAAAGAAGGGCAGCGGGGGATGGGGAGGGTTCTCACCATATTGGCCATCTGGAAAATATAAATAACATAGTACATGGCGACATTTCCACCGAGAAGCTGTTGCCACACCTGGACGCTGACACCACACATGGTACGCTTCCAAATACCAGGGCCGAAGAGAGCGAGGAAGGAGACATCTTTGGCTTCATGAGCGATGCGGGCTGCTTCTTTAACCTCCTCAAATTCGACTTGCACGACCGGATCATTGCGATCGCCCTTTCCGTGTATCAGGGCAAGAGTGTCGAGGGCCTCTTCCCAGCGTTCCTGGCCGGCCAGCCAGCGAGGAGACTCGGGGAAGAAGAGAAGAGCGATCAACAGGATTAATCCGGGGACAGCCTGGACACCCCAGGCGACACGGAAAGATGCAGCACCACTTAGTCCCTTACCGCATCCATACGAAATCAGGTACATAATAAGAATACCCCATTCAATGGCCCATTGCTGGATACCCACGATGCGACCGCGGATACGGGCGGGGGCTAATTCAGCGAGGTAAACACAGACTTGGGATGAAGTAACACCGACTATATTTTTTAATTAGCCCAAGAAAAGACAGCAACCTAGTGTAGAGAGACAAAACAACGAGACATACCGGAAAGACCGCTAACAACACGGCCAGCCACCAGATGGGTCACATTTTGAGCGGAGCATTGAACAGCGGCGCCGATGATCCAGACGACTGAGGCAATAACAAGGGCCATTCGACGACCTAGGTGATCCGACAAGAAACCAGCACCAAGGGCACCCGCAAATGAGCCGGCAGACATAGATGCGGTGATCTAAAAGAATGGGGTAGTCAGTGAGGGATATAAGTCCGGCAAAGGGGGGAAGTGAACATACTCCTCCTTGTAGATTCGAGTCTGGGTGGTTGAAATACTCTAGATACTGATCGGTACCGATCCAGGCACTCATAGAACTATAGCCCATCAGCACACGCCACAAGAAACACTTAAGTCGAGGCTATCAATTATACCTAACATCGAAGCCGAAGAGAGCACCACCGATGGTGCCGAAGGCAGCGAGAACTGCATATAGTGAGTGAGCATGATATAGACGAATAGAGAAAAAGAAAAAGGCCACACATACCGTAAATGTTTGAGATCCGAAACATTTTGACCAGCAAAATCCAAAGGTCCCTGAGATTGAAGAGATTGATATTGGTTGAGAGAACAGAGACGATGCCGAACAAGGATCTCCAGATGGTATATATACGGGTGAAAAGTTTCCCGACCGGGCCCCCCTTGTCGTATGAGTGGTGGCGTCCAGCCGGATTCCGGGGGTGCAACAGACCAGGGGTGAGTGTTCGGCCGGCGCACGCGATAGCCTCAAGGGGTATCGATCGGCCTGGGAAAGACGAGTGTGGAGGTCCGGGGAACGGGGAAGGGGAGGAGGGAAGCGACCTTGGCAGCGAATCAGACTCTCGGGGGGCAATTCTGCTGCTGCGTCACCGGTGGAGTCGGTTCTTTCTAAACGATCCAGTCGGCTTTTTCCTATGACGGAGGAATGCCCAGAGCAGGCCACTGTGGAGGTATCCATGATTTTATTCATCGGTTGATTCTTCAATTAACCGAGCTCGGTTGTAATAATGCCCTGCAACAACCTATTCCGAACTACTGACGTCTCAAATGCTACGCATCCGGAAGGGCTTGTCTTGTTGTACTGGGTGGGTTTGGCATGGCAGGATGGTGGACGAAACTCTAATCCAGTTGGTGCTTGGTACGTGTATGGGAGGCACTAGGTATTATCACAGCGTTCATCTTGCAGGTGACCACTTGTAGACCTACATTATTGGGGCTCGGGGATGATTTCAGCGTTCTTCCATTAAACCGTGCAGGGATAATAGATAGCTAGCAGGATGGGACGCAGAATCATGATTGTGGATAGAACCGGATGATGTCGGGAGTGGGTTACTTGGCTTGGGAGGATAATAGAACCATGTCTCCTATGGTAAAGAAATGAAATGAAGTCATTCAGGTCCACTATAGTTAGTGCAATATCAAGAGAAACCCTACAAAAAATGGTGATAGTGGCAGAAACTCTGTTTCGACTGCAAGTACTGTCTTGCCTTTGATGACACTTGATGCACTCTATAAAGGATGCTACACGGAAATTTTAACCATCACAAGAGACGACCAGGAAATCTCTATCATATTTCTATTTATGCCACTGGAAGTCTTAGTAGAATACATAGTCTCAAGTCAAATTGTTGGTGTTCAAATATAAATCTTGCTTGGCATAGAAAATAGGTATTAGCCGTACACATGCCATTATTTTCCTGAACAAGAACAATGCAGTATTATGAAAAGGATTAAAACCAGTTTAGAAGGGCAAAACCAGTGAGAACGAGGTTATAGCTGTGAAGGCGTTAGGTATCCAGCAAACCAGCGTCATCGGACGAATTAGACCACGACAGATGAAAGTATCACCCCGTGGGGCGAAACAGCTACAAAAGGAAATAGTCCGATGAGGGGGTTTACTCCCAGGTCCATGGCTCACGAAGTACTGTGGTGAGGGAATTACCGTAGTCTCCAGTCACAGTCTCTTTGATATGTTGGGGATTGTACTTGCTGTTTGTGGGAAGCGTGGGGAGAATCAAACCGAAAGATGCCAGTTAGCGCCGTGATAAGTGCCTATTTAACTATCATATTTCAATTATATTAAGCTAAAACTCGTCATGCACACTACATAGTATACATCAGATGCCTGCTCCAAGCCTTCCTCCTACCTGCCAAGCACACCCGCCGAGGAGCAGGCGGGCTGTGTACAGGTGCTGGCTAGTCTTGGACGGGTCACCTACCACGATCACCCAACGTAATAATTGGATTTGACGCCCGCATGGACCGGCGGAACATGCTCCCTGACATTAATTTGTATCTTGGCTAAACAATACTATCCGTTGCGGGGAGGAAGTATCTCGAGTGCTGACACGACCCAAGACCTTGGCTGCTTATTGCAAGATGCCGTTTTCTATATAGTTTAGCGTACTGTGAGCAGCGTTCATGGAGGGAAACAAAAGTAGAAAAGAAAGCCCATATATCAGAGTAACAGTGCCGAGGTGCCTGGGAGCCGCTGTCTAGTATTGAGCCTTGGATTAACGTGAGTGGCAAAGGTTGAGTATGAAGTATTACCTACCCAAGGTAATAATATATCGTCTTATTTGAATTTGGGGGAAAATGCCGTTCCCAAGGGAAGCCAGCCATGTGGCCCTCCATTCGCAAACAGCCTCTCTGCTATCTAGATGAGCTTATGACTACTACCATTACTATGCCACAAATTCATTGAGAGTACCTCGACCCTGTCGAACAAGGGGTTTTACCTTTAAAGTCACATGGTAATATTTTAACAGTAATTATTTGAATGTTTACATATTCAATAAATTAACAACACTATAATCTTGAATTGAATATGTTCAAATTAGAAGGGGAAAAAAGAAATGCTTGCGTCGACGGGCAAGGATAAGCCTTCGAGAAATGGGATGGAAGAAAGAATATTCTACCCAAGTTGAACAACTTTATTTAAAGCGATCATTCCTTGATATATTTCTTTTTGCCATACCAGTTAATCGATGCGACCTATGGTGTATGCGACAAGATACATGCTAGGCACATAGACTACCTAGGTGAGTAGTTAAGGGCTATAGAGAGAGAGAGAAGACCCCAATGGTACTGTGTCTCTTAGACTTCATGAAAACATCTCACCGCAATACAATTTGAGGAAACCTCTTAAGTAAGCACCCGGCTTTTGCTAATTCCAGATTATCCAATACGCCCCTGACAGTCACTGGACATGTCCGCAAACGGCCAATTGCCACCAAGCCTAGAATTTAAAACATGTTTTATAAACTGGAGCTAGGACAGCATTGACGAATTATCAGTAAAAAGAGGGCGCATGGTTCAAGAGAACTTTACCAGTCCCACGGGTAGCACATCGTCTGGAAGATTTCGATAGCTGCAGGTTCTTTTGGGTACATATCCTATAGCTTTTAGCTACTTTGTTACTTGTTATTAAGGTTGACTCCAAAATTTAGACTTTTAGCGGTATTGTCGCCCACTAATACTTCGGTGAAGGCTGCCACCAATTAATTTTTGTGAACGATCCCATTATATAATGGGTACCAATGGCGCCGCTAGCCAGAGATCTTGATAATCCCTTTCCTTGAATGTAAAATAGACGGCATCTAAGCGTTTTTCAGATGATGACTTCACTGCAAAATTCATGCGTGTTTCGTAACATGATACTGTGACTTCTTATGGAAGGGATCAATATTATTCTTTTACCAATGATCTATTCACACGGGCCTAGCTTGGATAGATCCAAGGGTCTTGATTTTTGTTGGGGTCAGGCCATTCACGGCCCTCAATCCCTCTAATGGGATCACCAGCATGGTGTTAATTCCTCTAGAGATACATGGTCTCTACCTTAGGTAACAAAAGTCTATACAGCATGGTATCAACTCCCCTAGGAATGTATAGCCTTTACCTAGCTAATTAAGAGCCTATATAATGCCCTTTTATCTCTAGACATTTATGCATACAGGTTCCCTTCTTAATATTATTAAACGGATCGTGATAGGCAAACAAACCATCTTATAACAATAACAAAATGCGCAAGGCATTGATTTTCACTCTTGGTAAGTACGTGTACAACATGTTTTTTATCTTTTCTCAACCTAAATAAACTAACTTGAATACGAGCAGCCGCTCCTGTATTTGCAACTCCGGCATTGAACCCATTTAATCTCGCAAAATGCACCGCTTGGTGTAGGGACCCCAACAATCACATCTCTAAACCTGATCTTACCTGTACTTTGCCCGCTATCAGTCAAAAAGGGCCATGTTACGTCTGCGGTCCTCTAAAGACAAACCCATTTCAGATATTGTGTAATGGAAAGTGTTTAGACGCATCCAATAATAATCAAAACTGTGGGAGTTGTAATAATAAGGTAATTGCTATGTGCACCATTTGGAATTGAGGCCCTTTGCTATCTAAGGGGTTACCTGGGCTAATTTTTCCCTAGTGTTCTGGTAGCGATACTTGTGTCCAGGGAATTTGTTCCTGCGGCGCAGGAAACTTTCCCTTTCAGCCCTGTGGCTCTGGTAGCGGTTGCTTGTGCGTCAATAATATATTAGGTCCAGGTGTTTGTATTCAGAATTTCGACACTTGCCCTACGGAGACTTGCAATTCGAATAGTGATTGTGGGGGAGGAGTATGCATTACGACCAAATTTTGCCCAGAGCCTGTCTGTGCTGCTCCCTGCTCTGCCTAAAGCAGACTATCTGCCCAAGGGCTCTGGAGATGGGTAGATTATGAAAAGTTTTATTAATTGCAGTGGAGGCACTCTTGGTTATTTTAAATAAATGTGAAAGTTCTGTGAAAGAAGTGAATCTGGGAAATGCAGATGTATATGCTTTTTGGCGGGATCTTGGATTTAATTTAGGGAGAACTAACTAACATTAAAAGTTATATCAAAAAGGCTTTTAATTGATTCTTCTCGGCTGTCTGTTGAGAATAGTGCTCCCCATGGCTTGCAGTTGCGTCCAATCTTGAGAAAGCTAAGGATATTTGCAGACCAGCTGTTGATTCATTTCCACTGGGCGCTGGAACGGGCAATAGATCGCGGGAGTTTGCTTACGGCCTAGGTTAAGTCTAGAGGGTAATGCGGGGAGTAATTTATAATCCTTCCAATAGACAATTTCAATTCGGTGGGGTACTCTCTGCCATTCGACAAGCCAACCTCAAGCTCTAGAGATGCGCCGCGGTATATCCTCAAAGTTTGCTAGATAACAGCCTATTCATGTTCTAAAATAATGCTATCCCACATAAAACCGTGCCACATAGCTGATTTAATGACCTCGAAGTCAATTGTGTTCCAGCCCTGACTCAGACGCCCTGCTGGAATCTCAAATTCAAATAATCGCCACTCTCCGGCTGTTGTAGCTGACCGATAGAGACATGGATCGTTAGCAAGGGTAGTCAAGTTCCCGATTGGCTGGTCGCTATCTCCGTTGACCAGGACTTGTGAAGTTGTTCCAACCGAATAACCCGCTAGAGAAACAGTGAGAACGGTGGCGATATTGGCTGTATGCTCACTATCCATATAGAATCGAATTGTCCAAGTGCCTGCCCATTGGCCAAAACACCAATCAGATGGGCTGCTTTCACCCACAGTGTAGGTTAGATTGGCGGGACAGTTAGCAACTAACGCGTGCTGGTATGGGGCCCCACCATACTGAAATCCCAGGGATTTACGATCAAAGTCTCCAACTTGGAAGATTCTCTCCCGGGATGAGGTGGCCCACTTGATCTTACCAAGGTTTGTTCTGTGTCCCTTCTTCACTATCACATCGTTCTCTAGGAACGTTGTCGACACGTCCGCTATCTTGCCTCCATTCGACCACGCTTGCAAACCATAGTCTGCAGTACGGACATTCTCGAAAGTGAACCGCCCTTTCTGATCTGCCTGAGTTGTGTAGTAGTAGTCACTGCCCATATCAAGCGAGGTCTTGTTCGGGTAGTTGTCTCCCAGGAACACTGATGCACCTGCAGCTGGGCGACCGTCAGATAAGATCAACTGCCCTGAAACGGATCCGCGCGTATGGTATGCCTCGTCATCAAGCCATTTATATGGCCAGACACTAGATTCTCTCCTGGCACGAGCTGCTGCATCCGATTTAGAGCCATCGTTCTATACATGGAGTCATGGTGAGTAAGATGCGCAAGGAAGGCACCAGATATTTGATCCTGCCTACCAGATACCAGAGCCAAGGTCCCCACAATTTTCCATCGGGAAAGACATCTGTAGCATCGGCCATGAAGTGTGTTCCATGGATCATATTGAGCTGTACGGCATCCCCTGTCGAGCTCTCGCGATGAACCATTAATTCCTGCTTCAGGTGATCTCCATTGTAATAGTCTTTGCCTGGGTTGATGTACCACGAGCCGAAGGAACCACCATAGACACCGTAGTAATCCTGTTCGCGGATCCAGCTGGTAAAATCATATTTTGTCTGCGTTGACAGGCTCGATTAACTAAACGAAATTTTTATAGGTTATCCACGGGACAACATACAATATATGTTCCATCTTCACGTTCCCATGTTTCATCTTGTACCTTGGTCGATGTCAGGATATCTTCCAGAGTAGGAAGCGGCTCATCCTTAATATTAGTGCGACCGTTAGGAAAGGTAGTATTATCAAGCCGCCACAACGTCCTAAACTCTCCGAGAGTGGGCAGGGCATGATTGACAAAGTACTGATATGCACCCGTAAGTCCATCAAAGATCACCCAGTGGAAGTCTCCCTCCTCAGCGACAAATTTGATATCTAGATAGTCGTGACCTTGTTTGTAGATTTCTGCAGAGGTCCAACTAAGATCCGAGGCCGCACCGTCTGCTTTGTGTAAGAACTAGGTACCATTTGGGGCAGGAAAAGAGGAAATGACGAACTATAGGACACGTAGTGGCCCACGGCATCTTGAACCAAGTCTTGACCCTTGTAGTATAGCTTTACTCCATACTTTTGCCCAATAGTAACGTTCCACAGGTCGTTTCCGATCACATGGGTTGTGTCATCGATCTTTTGCAAAAATGGCCCTTTCGCCCGTGCTCCGACAGCCAGAAGGGCAGCGACTACTGCTGAGAAATACATTGTCGTTGAGAACACTGGCCTTAGTGTCCAATGCACCTCCTAGATTACTGATATTTATGTCCTATCCCGGAGAAAGGATCATGGTATTCCCCGACGCTCTCGGGTTAAAAGAGAGCGAATTTGCGGGGAAGTCATTGTTACTGGTGGAATTATATAGGGTTTGGATCAGGCTTGTTCGGGATTGACTTTGCATTTATCCTAGATTGGGATAAGTTCTGAGCTTGGTATATGTACCAGGAGAATTGATTTAATTGTTGATGGTGCGGGGTGATCAGAATTTCCCGTGCAAGAATGCCTGTAGATTTGAATTTTTTTTTTTTCTTTTCGATTGGCCATCCTCCGCTATTTAGATGACGGTCGGCAGATCGTTTTTGTTGCCCGGGTGCAATCATTTATTTGTTTGATCAATTTTGATTGCTTTATACATTTAAAAGCTTTGCACTTCACTCAAGCCTCTCTATATACACACAATATATTAACGCCCGGCGGCCTAGCTGAAAGGGCAACTATCACTAATCTACTAGTATATTTCCCAACATGTGCCCTGTTTTCTAAAAGCCTATACTAATTTATATTTTATATATACTTGCTCAAAACATAAGCTGTCCCAATTAAGATATATGTACGAGTTCATGACCATAGTCAGGCAACCATTTGGATTAAATCAACAGACCTGGTGCCGGTACAGCAGGTAATCACATGCTTGACCAATGTGTAATTACCAACGTTAATTAATGCCTAAGCATTTGAGGATATTAAAGGTGTCTTACATGTACTGCTTAGCGCGGTACTCGAGTGATATCGAGTATGATTTTGTCAATCTTCACAAAGAACATTGTATTCGATTTCCAGGTGCCCAACTGCTACTCACTGCTTTCTATGTTTAATGCATGATCTCGGTTTATGCTAGAGAGATCAAATGCTACCTTAAGGTAGTTAGTAGGAAAATGGAGGATTATGAAAGTAGATTCTGGTTCAAGGGCACTGTTCACGTAGGTAAGCTTCTCACAGCCTTCGCCCGGCCGAGCCAAGGAAAGGAATGGGCATCATCACCAATGGAGATACAGCGTGTCCGGTATAATGGGAGCCTCGGATAATGTGTAAGTTAGTTGCGAATCGCCCTGGCGGAACAAAGTTGGACCCGCCCAAAAGCCGCAATGGGTACTAGAACTGGCTCATTCTACAGGTAAACCAACAGAAGCTAGATGAGGCTGTTTTTTTTTTTTTTTTTTTTTTTTTTTTTTCAATACAGCTAGCTTGATTCGTTAAGGAAAAAGTCATTCACATGTATGAACTTGGAACGAGAGTAGCTAAAATGAAGACCACGATAGTTATCCACCCAGGCAGTGATTATTAGGTACTTCAATTTCGTACAGAACATGAAAGCCAGACAACCGAAACAAACAAAATAATCCACAGGGGTTTTGTTTATCCATCAAACTAACCCCTTTCTCCCTCCAGCCTACGGAATAAATATCCATGTGGATAATTACTCCCTTGATCAAGTGCCCACTTCAAAGAGACGTAGACTCAAGCAAAGCATAATAAAGTAGCCCATGGACATCCGACCAGTACCCAGACATCATTATGGGCACACGTCCCTGCTTTAGCAGGGTATTGAACCACCCATCCGGCTGGAAGTCTGTATATTCCAATAGCTGTAGCATATTCCAGCTTCCAGGTTTGGTACCAGGCGCGTCTTTTTCCCAAACAATGTTGGCCATCTGATCCCCATCTACGGGATGAGCCTGGATGTACTTGGGGTGATATCCCTGATACTCCGGGTCATCATGACTAATATGACAAAACTCATAGGCGGTCAAGTTGGCGAAGTAGGTCCCATCGAGGTGCAAAGGATCCGCGGAAGCCTCAGTTGCGCTCTCTCCCCACGTAGCCGCGTATCGCACCTCGCCATTAACAAGATAGCCGCTGAGGGAGGTGACTTTGAGAGGCTCCAGACTGGTTGCCTTTTCGTCAAGTTGATCCAGGGTGAGATCGAGGTGCTGTTCCCAGGCGCTGACCCCTGTTTTCTCCCAGATAGTGGCGAATCGTCTCTGGCCGTCCGCGAGGTTAAAACCGTTGAGAACGACAGGGTGGAAGCCTTTGGCCCGGAGGTTATCGGAGAGAGTGAGATACTGGGGGCCGGTGACGCTGCGGCGCATAAACCAGGGGAGACTTTCGGGGGTGCTCTTCTCCCAGACGCTGGAGAAGAGAGTCTCATTGCTGTCGCCATTTGTAAAGCCATTGATGTAAGTGGGTCGCCATCCGGCCTTAACGCGCTTGAGGAATTCTTGGTAGTGTGCGGCGCCGTTCGAAGCAAGTATGTAGTCATATTTACCATATTCACCAAGTGCGCAGACCTGAGCGGCCAAAAGGATGAAACTTAACAAGGCCTTGAAGATCATTTTGCCCATGTGTTGTGCAAATGGCTTTGGGAGAAGAAATGACAATTTAATAGTGAATAGAAAGAATGTATACAGCTAAAAGCTGGGCCCAAAAGAATGTATATAGCTAAAAGCTGGGCTCAAAAGAATGACAAGCAGATAATTCTCTAACGAATGGATGGGTAAGGAGATGAGAATGACTTTGGAGTATGAGGAAGAGGGAATACTTTTTTATACAGAAAATCAATCGTTTCGTCGTCGATCCATCGGGACTCAACAATTGAAACTAACCCTAATTAGGAATTAAAACGCAATTCCTTCAATCAATTGAGTGTCTTCTCGCTTGGCGAAGGATGGCTATACGAGATGGAATGCCGCCGAGATTCGTACTCGTCTACTAGAGTTGCGTTGGGAGATGACATCTCGTCCTTTTTATATGAACTTTCAAGACATGGCCAAGAATGTAATTTCAATAATATCAAACCACTCTCTGGGCCCATTTGGTTTCTTACCAAGTTGTGTGATAATATTAAGCAGGCACAAAATTATTATGGGTCTTAATATAAAGAAATTCCCTGCAAATACAACTCAACGGTTGCTAGTTATAGAGGGCACATCAACCCTATAAACGCAGTCAGCATCTTACTTGGCCCACCGCTAGGATCTCCTGCAGGTTCAATAGCCTGCTTGAAAGCCTTTACTGCCTTTCTACCGTGACCATGAGTTACCTACACCCATCCCGCTCCTCCGGGCCTGTGATGCCAGTTGGAGCCAAATAAGCGGTAATATAGTCTTCCCTTTAAGCAGATACAGCACATTCAACATCTAACGGTAAAGCAGTAGGAGCCCTTAATCCGCCACACCTTGAAACCAGGTTAACGCCATCAATCTCAATCGCACGCGTATATCCGGAACGGCAACCGCATACTCACTATTTTCGAAAGCCCGGTCGGCTTCCTGGCAAAGCCTTGCTTCTTCTTCTTCTTCTTCTTCTTCTTCTTCTTCTTGCTCCCCCCCCGGTACGTCCGGATTGGCTTGGGCCGCCACGACTGCCCCCTCCTATCGGCCCCATTCCAGGAAATTTTAGAGCCGGGGAAATGGGACGTTGAGGAGGTCCGAACCCATATTCTCCACAAATTCCATAATATCCGCATTGTTACGAGCCGGGTTCCGTTTAATCCTCCTCTCATTCCCGTGAAGCTACCCTTCTCGTTGGGCCAGCGGCTTGTGGAAAAAATCTCTTCTAGTAGAGTTCTTTCTCACGTATTAGCCAGAGAGCGGGGACTATAAACCCGGAAGGGAATCGTATCAAAAGAGGTGCGGATTGGACGAGGCCTTGATGGTGAGTGCTTTCCTCCAAAACAGTGTAATGGTAGACATGAGTAGCGAGATATTATCTTGGTGCCGTGGGGCGCACGATATTGAAATATATGGTTAGTTCCCTTGCTCTATTTTTGCCTGGATGAGACCTGCGTCCTCGATAGCTGCCCCGGTATTTCGAACTTGGCTGAAGTGCTTCTTCACTGTTTCTATCGTGCCCTTTTTTGATTGATTTTTATTTTTTGTTTACTTTTTATTCTTATTTTTTTTTTATTTTTGCGGCCAGCAATCAAAATTTATATGTACGTAACATAGATAGGTGGTTCAGAGCAAGCAAAGTTCCTATCTTGCGGTGGCACTTTTGCGAGAACTGTTGTAACTCTCTCGAGTCTACAGGCTGAGGTGTTCCGGGGTGCTCCGAGTGGTAGCGCGGGGCTGGCTGACCTGTACCCTCAACCCTCTCAAGTGATTCCGGAATTGCTTTCTGTTTTATTGGCTTACATCACTGGTATTCGTTCTCCTCAATTTTGGCGGCTTACCTATCAATATATTTAATCGTTCAATTTGGTTAGAAATTCAAGAAGTTGGCGACTACAGTATAACAAAGTTATGGTTCAATTGTAAATTAAAATGTGTCGACATTACCAATAAACTAAATAATAAATCTCGCTTGGTTGACAAATGTTGATGCTGTAATTCTATTTACTCCTGTGCGAAGTGAAAGCAAAAAAAAAAAATCCCTCGATCCGTCTTGGATCTGTACTAGCTAAAACTATCTATTTTCTTTCTCAAAGACCACGCTCATTAAGTTACTTATGTAGAGAGAAGGAGAACAAATCTACCTTAGTGTTGCTTTTTTAATGGTATAAATATTTTTAATAGAGGCCATTGATGTATGTAGTATAAACCTAATGTTAGGTTGGCTGTTTTTTATAGCTGATATATGTTATTGCATTATGGCTAGCTTGCCTATAACCTGTTTGTGGCGACATGGTACTGCCGGAATAAGCCAAAGGGTAATGGGAAGGTGGAAGCAGAAAAATGAGATCAATGAGATCGGAAGAAGCGGGGAGAAGGGGAATGCTATAACGATATCGGGACCTTCGTCTCTTCATATGTAGCTAAAATAGACTGTAAATATACCTTGGCTGGGAATAGATCAGAGTGTACCTTAGTATTTATTCTAAAAAGATCCTTGCATTCTATACCAATCACGTTATATATATTTTCACATACGTAATATCTAACTTGAGATCTAACGGGTATCGGCAGGCCGACTTTCTGAAGGATATATAACTATGTATTTTATAAGCAATGTCATCACATACCTCTTCTGAGATACAAGATTTTTATACTCTAACCTTGTTCCATCAATTATACTTGCAATCCCACGTCCAAATTAGCTCCCCCGCATGGAGGTGGCGATAGAACAATAATGCCTGGGGATTTTGTCACTAATTTACCCGAAGTAAACAACCGGACCGAAGTTCTAAACTAAACCGTGGAACCAGCACATCAACCGAGAATGTCTATGCGATGGTACCGGGGAAACAAAAACCTTACTATCGACCAATCAAGGCCACTGCAACTCTCACGCGACCGTTGAGAATTTGAGATACTTGCTGGGTTGTCCTGATCGCCACCACCGCCACACCCCAGATTGGGGATATGACTCGTGTTGCGCTTGGGGATCTTCGTTTCTTCTTGTTGCTTGACTCGAATATCAAGCTTGAAGAAAAGAGAATCACCCATAGAGAAAACCCTTGAACTATTGAATGAGGGATCTTCATTATTGGGGTGGAAGGGAATTATTTGTCGTTGACCTGGGACCAGTGACCTTTCAGCGGCGGTTGGCTGCCAACGAACCATATCTTATGATCTCCCCGGTCGGAGCCACGACAGTCATTGAAATCACGTAGCCTGACGTGTCGAAACAATTTTTTCCTGCATTTAATCGCTTCTCCGCTTCAAGCTTTTCAGCCACATTGACCAGCGTGTTCGGCTGCTATATGTCCTGTGTGCTCCTCGACGCGGAAGGAGGATCACCGACCGCATCCATCGATCACCAGTGCAATTTCTCTTAACCAAGTCAAACAACTTCTATAATAATAAAATTTGACCCTTGAACTAGCATGTAGAGAGATCCCTGCGTTGAGGAAGAATGGCGTGATGATGAACCTTTCATGGTACTGGGAAATGACGCCCCGGACGACCTCTGCCGCTATCTACCAAGGTAAAGAACGAAAAGCAATACAAAAGGGAAAAAAAAAAAAAAAAAAAAAAAAAAAAAAGAGGGACGAAGAAAAGAGATTTCAGATCAACCAAGAGGCTCCCCGGGGCAACTTAACGGACGACAGCGAGTACGGTCTCGTCCGTCAGATCCAGTTGTGTAACGCAAGGAGTTGTTATCTTTCCACGGAGACAATGATCTGCCTGCCTATCGAAATCCACAGTCCAGAACAAGTAAGATTCTCCTGCCACCTTTCTTAACGCCCCTACGTATGACCAGATTGGGACCACTGCCCCCTCCCCCAAAATCTGGGTCTTCGAGGATTGCGAACTATCTAGACTTCTAGAAGAGCACTGCGTTCTATTTGTGGGACAGAATGAGGTCTTATCGTTGTTGTCAGCTCGGGCGAGGACGCGGAGACTTTCTCCCCAGTCAAGTTTTGCATATATCCCGCTTATTGGCCTTTTGTGCGACTTGACTCTGATTTACGCTTATGGGAGAGAACGAGAAGGCTGAACGTGGAAAAAAGCAATACAAGCCTGCTTGAGCCATGTTTCTTCCCTATTTATTACGGCCGCCTGTCTCACCCCTTTGTCTCGTTCGTATCCAGAGATCATTCTCCCTCCTCTCCCTAAGTCGCTGCAATGGATATCGCACGATCGAGCTCCAGTGCCCCGGACGTCTCGTCAACGAGCCAGCAAGGCGGCAGCGAGAAACCTGTCGATACTGGCACCCCGCATGGTGATCATGGCGCCGATACTGATCTCCAGCGCATGCTGTCCACCCGGCATCTGACATTTATCGCTCTGGGGTCTTCCATTGGTATGGGCTTGTGGCTGGGCTCTGGGAGATCTTTACATGATGGTGGTCCTGCGGCGATTTTTATAGGATATATTCTGGCGGGAACTATGATTTGGTCCGTCAGTCACTGCATCGGCGAGATGGCGGTTCTCTACCCTCTGCCTAGCGCGTTTGTCCAATGGAGCTCGATTTTTATCAGCCCGGCCTTCGGATTCGCCGTCGGATGGGCATACTGGTTTTCGTATTTCATCACGATTGCCAATGAATTACAGGTGCGTGGAATGAGTCCAAGCTGGGCTGCAGAGAAACTGTCCTGACTTGTGTTGTCCCTAGGGAGTTGTAACCGTTTTATCCTTCTGGACTGACTCTGTCCCGACCGCAGCCTGGATAACGATTTTTTGGTTTGTAATTATCCTCATCAACGTTTGGGCTGTGAAGCTATTTGGCGACGTGGAGGTGGTAGCATCTGCCATTAAGTTTTCCTGGATTTTCGTCGTCATTATCGCGATGTTAGGTATTCTAGCCATTCCCTCCCCCCTTACCCTCCGTTTCAACTACACTGTGACCCAGTCTGCTCACTGTCGTCGCGTTTTGATTAGTTATAACGGCCGGAGGGGCACCAGACGAGGGACCGATCGGCTTCCGCTACTGGAATGAGGATCCCTTTACGAACGATTTCAAGGGGTTCATAAGTGTGTTGCCGACTTGCATCTTCGCGATGTCTGGATCAGAAAACTCGGCCCTTGTCGCCGCAGAAACTCTTAATCCCAGAAAGGCGGTCCCTCGAGCAGTCGGATCCATCTGGATCCGCTTGTCACTTTTCTACATTGCTGGATCTCTCATGATGACCCTCACTGTTTCCCCTAATGATCCTAACATGTTTGGTAGTGGTGATGGGGAGAATTCTCCTTTTGTTGTTGCATTCCAGAATGCCGGTATCCCAGTTCTGGCTCATATGATGAATGCTATCATCTTCATCAGTGTGATCTCGACCGGAAGTATTTCTGCTTATGGGGGGTCAAGGACATTGATGGGTCTCAGCCATTTGAACATGGCCCCTAAGGTTAGTTGCCTTGTATTCTAATAGGCTTACGGAGCATCGTAAAAAGAAAAACGAGTTAAAACAAGATAGGATAAATGGGCACTAACACTATTAATAGATTTTCGGACGCGCGGACAAAATGGGCCGCCCCTTCGCGGGGCTATTTGTTACCCTCCTCATTGGTGGAGGACTGGCTTATCTCAATGTCAATAGCCAGGGTTCCGATGTATTCGGTTGGTTCTCAAACCTGACATCTCTCTTCACTTTATTTGGCTGGGGATCCATCTGTCTGTCACATTTACGTATGCGCTATGCCTGGAAGATTCAGGGTCGATCCGAGGCCGACCTTCCTTGGAAGACGTGGACGTATCCCTATTCTTCGTACTGGGGACTGGGCTGGTGCATCGTGTTGATTATCGCCGAGTTTTACCTTAGTGTATGGCCCCTACATACGGCTCCAAATGCAAAGGACTTCTTTGCCAATTATGTCAGCGTTATCGTCATCGTCGTTGTATATCTCGGGGCTAGGGTTTGGTACGGCGGGCCGTGGTGGGTGGATGCAACTACGATCGATCTGGACAATCTTCGGCGATTCTATGCACCGGAAGACGAGGAAGCACAGCAAAAGGGCTCGAAGAATGTTGTAAAGCGGGTTGTGGGCTGGGCCTTTCAGTGAGAGACAGAATATGTGAAAGAGATAGATTTTGGAGATGATAGTATTCTCCAACCACCATGTCCTGTTGTGTATCACTTGGCGGAGAAAAACCAACTTGTTGTATGTAGAGTAGGGAGGATGCCAAAAGTTACGTAATAGCTTGTGCATATACTCCGTAATTTGGTTTAGAGCCATTAGTGTGCCTAGTAACGACGATCGAAATATTGTTGATTTACGGAGGAAATTAGATAGGCCTTATTTAAGATACTATGTTTAAATTTCCCGAATAAATATTTTCGGCCCTCAGTATAGGTAGGCAACTGGGCCCAGCCCTCTCAATGAATCACCTTTGCACAGTGTCCTCGGCCTGACCGTACTTCGTGGATATGATCACTGCGAGTGAATTATTTAATGAAAGCAGTAGCATCAGTTATTGGTCCTTTATGTATACTCTGGATCCTCACAATGGGGCCAGGTTAAGTTGGGATTGGCACCACCCCACAAGCTACCCAATTGCACGAAGAATCAGAAACCATATTCCCCCCATTTGACAACATCAGTCGCTTCTCCCCCTTTACCTTGATTATCTGGAGCTGTCTAGAGTATGAGGACCACTGCCCAACATTCACCATCTTCCAGCCACCTTGCAAGGCTGAATCCTCATTCACGAACACTTCTTCCCGCGACGCTCCGTTCATGATTATGAGTCCCGACCCATCAGTGCGGTTTGGATGTGGCGTCCAGATGACATACGGCGAGCCCACCGGTGACACAGCCGATGTACCGTTCGATACGATGGGGATCCCCTCAACGGAAGCGAAGGTCAAGGGAGAATCGGAGACCCTGTAATAAGCTCTGCACCCTGCTGACCCACAGAGCTCGTAGGTTAAGATGTACCGATCTGTAGACTCGATATGCGCTACAACAGCCATTCCCGGGCGGTCTCCGTATGCCGATTGGGCGACGACATCGAATGGCACGGACCACGTTTTCAGATCTGTAGTTGTAACGGCAACAAGTTTCTGTGCATGACTTGGGTCACGTTGGTCAGAGTAGAAGCATACGAGGACATCCCCGAAGGGAATAAAAAACGGCTCCCAGATTGCATCGTTTCCGTTGGCAACAGTTTCTGGACCTGCGCC
The DNA here is from genome assembly GCA_027569235.1 of Aspergillus sparsus. NCBI lineage: Eukaryota > Fungi > Ascomycota > Eurotiomycetes > Eurotiales > Aspergillaceae > Aspergillus > Aspergillus sparsus. The sequence goes on from JAPDES010000103.1 coordinate 113,232, forward strand.
GTATGCGATGTGACTGACGAATTCCCAGGTGAGACCTGCATCGCGGCTGGCATAGAGGTCTATGTATGCCTCACTGAGGTCTTGTGGGACGGATGCACCGGATATTAGAATAGTTCCTGCTTCATAGTCTCCCCATGATGTCTCGAGCATGTAAAAGTGAGGTTGGTAGCGGAGGCCCCATGCGTTCACGGTGTCCTGGACGCGCGAGTACTCAGACCAGGTGGCACCGCCGTCGGTCGATCGGTAAACTGGGAAGTAGACGAGGGGGGGCTCGGGGGGATAGTTCTCCCAGGTCATTAAGAGCGACTCGTCTGGCAATTGCACGGAACGCCCGTAGATGGTACGCCAACTGCTGTAGTTTGCGGCTGGGAAGAAGACTGCATTGTTGGTGAAAGTTGTGAAAGGACTGGGAGTTGGTGGGGGGGTCACGCATGCGTGAGTAAGTGCAAGTGAGGAGAGAAAATATGCTGTTTGCAATATGGCTCGCATCATGATGGAAAGGAAACTATATTTGCTGATTGTATCTCTTCTTCCCGATAACGATGAGGCTTTTGTACTCGCAAGAGTACAGTATAAAGGGCAGGGAACATGGTATCGGACGTGGCAAGATTCCGCATGACGCTGAAACCATGCATCACCCCCGGCAAATTCTGTTACCCTAGTCTTTTTCCCTTCCTCTTTCTTGAAAGCCATGGTGTTGCGGGGATCCGTGCCCGCTTCATCGGAAAGGTAGCCAATGCTAGCGCTCCGATTCCGCAAAACGACTCGCAGCGTATACAACTAGCATTAAATGTGGGGAAGTAATGTGTGTGATTTTTGCCAGAACTGTGGGGGCGCACAGCTATTCTGTAATCCTCTACATGGCGTCTTCCACCTGATTGAAGAGGTGAAGCATTTGTTGTAATAAAGATCCTTGCATAGATTGAGAACTTAAAAAACGAAAGGCACTGAAAAATCAAAGAACTAGGGCGAACTAGTGTAAGTTTCATGTAAATATAATGTCCGGAATATTGCCAAATGTAGCCAGGCGTCCTCGCTGAGAAAATATCTCTTCCTGAGTAGAAATGATTTCCAACTCAGCCACTGAAAGTGTGCAGTCTGCTGTCTTGTCGTCAAGGGGTAACGCGTACTCAAAAAGAAACCGGATCATCCAGCGATCTACGCGATGGGTATTATTGTATGCCGAAAGGAGACAGTTTCTCTGAAAAATCATTAGGCGATTTATCTGTTTAATGTTAGAGTAGATATTTCTATCTCAAAGACGGACACACGCACCATTACTCTGACGATAGGCCAATAATTTTCTAGTTCCAGGAGAGCCTCGAAGTTTGCCTTGAGGCCATCACGCGACTGAGGTAACTCTTCTTCGCCCCCAAATAGCAGGGTATGTAAAAGAACAGAAGAGGAGACGGTCGTCATATGTCCCACTGTGTGATACACAGCCTCACAGCCAGACTGTTGTCGTCCGCGTGCAAGCAATTTGCTATAGCTAAGAGCGTGATGCTTACATCTGGCTCTGAACCGAAAGCTATCTGTGGTTTGGGGTAAGCCCGTATCCAGATATCGGTAGTAGAGCAAGGTGGCATAGTGGTGAAACCCCAAGTGGAGAGCGAGAAACGGACCACCGGTGCCAAGTTTGCTGTGCGCAATTAGGTTATCTTCTGTTAATTGCACATCAGCCGGAAGTTTGTCTTGCCAAAGCTCTAATTGTCGGCCCAGCTCGTTCGTGTCGTGTTCATTTTCGCTTTCACTGTGTTCCTTGCGGTGCGCTGCCTGCCGGTTGAGCTCTTGGATGAAGGGAAATATTTCCACTAGCGTGGCCATATGTGCCCATAACCCCAGAGAGTTGCAGGGCTGTACTACAGTCCATGGATCATCCCGAGTTAACGATGCAAAAAGATGGTCGTCTACTGGTAATCGATCGGGTCGAGAACTCTCCTTCATTTGGCGTGGAAGACCAAGACTGGACGAGCACCAGTTATCCGCCATGAATAGTGCCCACCAGACCCGAATCCTCAATTCGTAGTCGATGGCGTTTTTGTCGGTGTATTTAGCCGAAGAATTCAATATTTCCATCATGGCAATACCCATTCCTATGGGTTAGAAGCTGGATGTTAGACGGGATATCTCCGCCGCTCCCCTCAGTTGCAAAAGCACTTACGAAAGAAGAGAAATTCCGATGAAGGATTTGCGTGAGCCGCGGATATATTCGCAACCAAAATACATGTCTGGATATTTTCTACGCAGACGTGTTCGAAATCGGCCTGGACAAGTCGTTTCGCTTCTGCCGTCAGCAGAGGCTCGAGTGATCGCATATTGGCGTTGCCCGTCAAATGCACACCTGTGGCGCAAATAGCCAGGAGTAGCGCATTCGGGACTTTTTTTTGACGAATATCATGCCACAAAGTAGCGGGGTGAAAGATGCTGTGGGGTCGGTCGTGAATTTTGGTCAAATAATGATGCACGAGCTCCGCAATGGCGTTGTCATCAGAGAGAAATCTATCTAGTAGGCTTTCCGACCCGGGCATAGAGCAGAATTCCAAACTCTGTTGTGAAGAACTCGGTGGGAGGGCTGGCTGGGCAACAAGCGTCCGGTTGTGCGACACGACCTGGCGTTGACAATTCGAGCAGGCTAGACCGTGTCGAACACACCGAGCACACGACGCGAGCAGTTCGGTTTTGCTGCGCTGACACTTGCGCTTGGCTTCGCGGCACTGTTGGCAGGCTTTCATCATAGAACGGAACGTGTTCAGCACATGTCACTCTGCGTTTGTAGTCTAAGGGTTGTCATTTGATGGGGTATTCATTTTCTCTCTTCCTGCCCTCGAACAGCCTGGGGTAATTCTGGGGTTTGCGATGCGGAATGCGACGGCTTTGACTGGCTAAAATTCCGCTCCGGTGGGGGCCGACGAGTTAAAGCCAATAGGCGAGAAACGCCACAAGACAATCGAGTCCTGTTGATGAATCAATGGTTCTTTTGCATTGAACTAGGAATGGTCATGTTATGCGGTATGTTTAGCACCAGGTATAAAATCGCGGCGGCATTCTTAAGATATCGTGTCCAAATTCACTGTGACACGAATGGTTCCTTATTTATTTTCCATCTTCTGAGAATTAGCTTTTCCACAATATGCCGGGAACCGAGAAGATAGAAGATGGCCAAGCTAGTTTTAGCAAAGGGGCCATTGAGCTCCAAGTTCCCCAGATCAAGTGGTGGAAAGAACCAAACTTGCGCAGATTATACTTGATGATGCCCATTCTTATGCTTGCTGCTACTATCAACGGCTATGATGGGAGTTTACTTAATGGCTTACAAACTGTGGAGTCCTGGCGCATCTGTATGCTCCGCCCTCTCAAATGCATGATATGACATGATCTAACTTTGCGGGAGACTTTGACCATCCTAGTGGCTCTCGACTAGGCCTCTTTACAGCGATTATGAACCTGGGTGGATTTAGCGCTCTCTTTTTTGGTAGGCGCCCTGAGGAACTTGCGCTTGCTGCACGAGTTCGTCTATTCTAACATCGTCTAGCCCCATATATAGCAGATTTTTTTGGCCGGAGGGTTGGAACCGCAATGGGCATTATTATAATGATTGTTGGTGTGATCATACAGGGTTCGTAATCTCACTCTCCCTTTTACATCGTTTTATTTTTTTTTAATAGCTCCACAGTGGTACCAGGCGTGAATTCCGACATGTTTGTTGCAGGGCGATTCCTGGTCGGGTTTGGGTAGGAATACTCACTAGATAAAATCGCAAGCGTTACTTACAACTTCTAGATCAAATATATCCATTGGAGCCGCGCCGCTTCTGATCATGGAGCTAGCATATCCACAACATCGAGGGAAACTCACGACACTGTACAACACACTGTGGTATGTTGGCTCAATCATCGCCGCATGGACCGTGTACGGGACAATTAAGTACGAGGGCGATGTTGCATGGAGGGTCCCTGTGGCATTACAGGCCCTCATGCCTGCCGTTCAGTTGCTCGGAATTTTCTTTTTCCCAGAGAGCCCTCGGTGGCTCTGTTCAAAGGGCCGCAATGAAGAGGCAATGGCAATCCTAGTCAAAGTATCTATCCCCAAGTCTAGTCTCCCCCCCTTTTTTTTTTTTTTAAGTTTCCTTTTTAAATCTGTGGGTAGTATAGCTGATATATCTTATGCAGTATCATGCCAATGGAGACGCAAATAGCGAGTTCGTTCGCGCCGAATTTGTGGAAATACAGGAGACACTGCGGGTGGAGGCAGACTTTGCGAAGCAAGGATGGATAATTTTCCTCAAAACTCCAGGGAATCGCCGACGATTACTGCTGATCATTTTGACATCTTTCTTCAGCCAGTGCTCTGGCAATGGCCTAGTATCTTACTACCTGCACGACATTCTCAGCTCTGTCGGCATCAATGACTCTACGGATCAGTCGCTTTTCAATGGTGGTCTGCAAATTTGGTCGTGGTTGGTATCGATCGCCTTCTCCGTATGCCTGGTCGACCGACTAGGAAGAAAGTCTCTGTTCTTAATTGCGGCGATTGGTATGCTGGTTGTCTTTAGCATCTGGACAGGGTATCTCTCCTCTATATCACAATTCCCCTCTTTCCAGACTGTTGCTGACGATCTAGGTGCTCTGCTTCGTACGCAAAAACAGGAAATACCGGTGCTGGTGCCGCTGTTCTCGTCATGATATTTCTATTCTATGGCGTGGCAGGATTTGCCTGGCCCGGCTTGACCGTCGCATATTCGTCAGAGATCCTACCGTATGGAATTCGTGCCAAAGGCCTCTCGCTCTGTCTTGGAGTGACGGCGCTTTCTGGCGTTCTAAACCAATATGTTAACCCCATTGGGCTGTCACACCTAGCGTGGAAATTCTATTTCGTCTATATTGTCATTTTGGTTATTGAGGTGCTTTGTATCTGGTTTCTTTTTGCAGAGACTAAGGGCCCTACATTGGAGGAAATTTCACGCCTGTTTGACGGCGATGATGTGCAGCAGAGTCAATGGGGTGGATCAAAGCCACTTCCGTTGGTGCACAGTGAGCATGTGGAGGTTATAAAGGCAGATTCGGTCTAAGATACTCGGGACCAGTCAACTGCTGTAGTATAATAATTATGGAGTCCTACCACATTGGGATTTAATTATCTAGCAATTTGTCATCTACAATTTCTAAGACCTTACATGATAGTTAGTATATATAACTTTGTTACACGCTATTTAACAAAGCTAACACCCTAAATGTCTAAGCTTTTGCCATGGTACAGTATCAATAATGTAGTCTCGAATCAGTAAAGCACGAATCGTGGCTTACAAGTTCAATCTGATCTAGCAAAATATGTGTCAATTCTATCGCTATGTAAAGCTTCTATCACTGGCCATCTTGCAAACACTGGAGCTACTTAGCGAGAGGCGTAAATGCCCTACTAGCAGCTTAGTGGCCAAGACAATGCGGAAATTCCACTAATCATTTGACTCAAAATCCGCAGCGACAAGCCACACCCAGGAACCCACTTGGCCCCCCATCTATTGGAGTATGATTCCGGTGGGCGGGGTGATTGTCCGTTCGGGCTCTACAGGATATTTTTTATCAAGCATTTCATGCTCTTCCTCCGTTTTCCTTCAACCCACTGCTCTTGTTTCCTCAAATCTCCAGCATTTTTACTTCACACGTTTCCGTGATGTCCACGATGCAGAACAAAATCCCACACCTTGAAAAAACGCCAGTTAGCAAACAGCTTGTTGTTGAAGGGAAACCCTTTCTAATGCGTGCGGCTGAGTTACAAAACTCCTCTCTCAGCTCCGCCAGATATATGCAACCGGTATGGCCAAAGCTAGTGAATGGAAATGTTAACACAGTTCTTGGGTCTGTCACTTGGGAGCAAATTGAGCCTCGCGAAGGAGAGTTTTACTTCGAAGAGCTCGACCAGATCATGAAGGACGCACGTTTACACGGCCTCCGTCTCGTTTTGCTGTGGTTCGGCTCCTTCAAAAACGGTATGACATGAACTTGCATCGTATGCCTATCGTTTAATGGACCATTGATTGTTAATTTTGGTCGGTATAGGGGTTTCAACATACGTTCCCGCTTGGGTGAAGACGGATCCTTTTCGCTTTCCTCGAGCGAGGATTGCTGATCCTACTTCTGCAGGATCAACACAGGTTGCAGATGTTCTTTCACTCTTTCACGGTGAATCCGTGGCTTCCGATGCACGTGCATTTCGCAAATTGATGGAGCATTTGAGGGAAATCGATGGGGAATATTCTACAGTCATCATGGTCCAGGTCCAGAATGAGGTGGGTCTGTTGGGAGACTCACGGGATCGATCAGCGGTGGCAAACAGAATATTTGAGTCTCCGGTCCCAGCAGAACTGATGAAGATACTCGAGGCCTGTTCGGACCATTTGCCTGAGACTGTAAAGCGCCACATCTCTTTATTCCGCCAGATGCCCTCGGTGGAAAATAGTTCGTGGGAAGTGGTTTTTGGTCCTAGCAAGCAGACTGATGAGCTGTTCATGGCGTATCACTATGCTGTATATGTCGAGCATGTCGCCTCCGAAGGCAAGTGTGCTTATCCTATTCCGCTCTTCACCAATGTCTGGCAAAACTATACGGGCGAGGACATCGACAAAAGCGTTGATATCCCTATTGTCGTGGGTGGTGGCGGAAATCCCGGGGATTATCCTTCTGGCGGAGCTGTATCTCATGTCCTGGATGTCTGGAGGATGGTGGCTCCATCTCTTGACTTTATTTCCCCAGATGTTTATCTTAATGACTACAGGGTAGTATGCTCGAAGTACTCGCGTCAGAATAATCAACCACTTTTTATTCCCGAGCAGCGTCGGGATGAGTACGGGGCGCGGCGGATTTGGGTTGCATATGGTTCCTTTCAAGCCATTGGTGCCTCACCATTTGGAATCGACACACTAACTCCGGACGAAAGTCCATTTACTAAACACTATGGATTGCTGGCGAAGGTTTCCCACCACATTCTAGCAGGCCAGCGTGCTGGGAGTCCTATGGTAGGATTTTTCTTCGACGAGCTTTCCGTACCAGACCCCTCTCCTCCTGTCGTGAGAGCGATGGGTGACTGGGAGCTTCTCATCGAACGGGCCTTTGTGTTTGGCATACCTGGACCTGGTTTTGGGCTCATTATTCAGACGGGTCCTGCGCGTTTCTTGCTCATTGGGGAAGGATTCCATGTCCGCTTCAAATCACTACAGGAAAATGCGTGTTTCACTGGCATCTTAAGATTTGTTGAGAAGGAAGTTGTAGATGAGGCAGTTGGTGAATTGAGGACTGTACGCGTGCTGAATGGCGATGAGACTCGGAGTGGAAATCTGGCCATTATGCCTGCCGAAAACCCGGATTATGGATCGTTCCCGATTTGCGTTACCGTTCCGGCTGAGACTCGCATCGCCGAATGTGAGGTCTATGCGCTGCATGATGAGGGAACACCCGAGTAAATATACGCCAGAGTCGATGCAACTTGCTGTATTGAAAACAATTGCCGCTGCTGCTTCCAATAGAAACTTAGATAACTGCCTTAAGACGCATCAGCATACAAAAGGCCAAACAGACGCGCGAGGCATATATTTCCCCAGCGCAGATAGAAACGAGACAAACACGGACGTATGTCTGGAATATTCACTATAGAGATCTAATCGATGTTGAGTTATCGAGGTAATCAAGGCGGCCTCCTTCTGAGGAAACCTGGACGGCCATCACCATTTGCTCCTGTCCATGCTGCCTGATCCGGGGCGTTTTAGCCTCTCCCACTACTAAAGCGACTGAGCGTAGAAGTATCACCATCGAAATCCAACGTAGCGGAAGTGATGAATAGAAGATGGAAAGATAGAAGGGGAGACACAAATAAACGCCGGAAGGCCGACGCCTCCTTGACACTCCTGATCTTTCTAAGAATGAACTTAATATTTTAAGCATCTAATATTGCTTTCCGCGATAACCCATAATATGCTCTCTTTATCAATCCATACTAGCATCTGTGTATCTCACATGTGATTCCTGCCTAGGCGGTGCGTCTGCCCGACAACTGAGTAATGAGGCACCTAAAAGGAATAAATGAATATGGACTGGTCGGTAACGGCTGGATGTTGAGTGCGTGTGCCGACTAAGCGGGGGAAGAGGCATCATCACCGGACGCTTTAGGTACTGAAACAGAATATGTTACCTTGATATATTGACAAGTCTCTTAAGGGGAGGAAGAATTGTACTTAAGCATATCAATACAGCCGCTACATCCGGCACTAATTTATACGACAAAAGACACTCGAAGTGTCGTTGCCGGAACTGCCAGCTGAATTTCAGTGACAGATTTGCTCACATCTCTAGCTTCAGGTGACCCCAACTACCTGGTTCAAATATGTTGGTGTCTTTGAGAGCTCCTCAACAACGTCTTAGACCCTGAGATGGGGCAATTATTTGACGTGTTAAGTAGGCGATCAAATTTAGTGCCCGTTGTCTGTCGATTTTTCTACTTGGGTGGTTTCCCAACTAACAAAGATATGAAATTCCGAGTGCCCGACTGATCACACTTTACTGGCCAGTCAGGGCTGGCCCGATGACTACCTGGTGAGATGACGGGGACGGGTCAAACCGGGAATCACACCAAGTATCTGAGCAAACTAAAAAGCTTTTCGGTCTGATTAGTGTAAGGGTCCTAGGGAGAGCAGAGCCGTAAGAAAGACAGAATTTGGCTAGAATATTCTAGTACGTTCTGCGTTTGCCTCTAGAGGAGATAAATTTAAGTCAAAGCTCTGTCCCTATGGTGAACATCCTCGGTTACCTACCTAAAAGGGAAATAGTTGCGAATGTACTTGGATTAAGGCTGCCGTGTTTTCCATGCGCCACAACGTATGAGGGCACATATTAATAGTGATAATCCTAGAACAAATTGAAACTGTTCTACCTCATTGCTGCAGGCAAACACATTTTGTTATCACTGATTTGTAGAAGATATCTATTGTGTGGCATGATGGGATAGCTTCTAGGGCCGCCTTCACATGTGATCGACATAACCCTTGGATATCAGTTTGCACAGCTAGATTTAAACGTCAGAAAAGTGGCGAGTCGGCTCACCATTTCCATCTTCCTGGCCATCAAGCTTCACATGTTCTATAAGAACGAATATCCTCTGGCAATGCAAATTTGTCTGCCTAGAGCATCACCCAATGCAGTTGGAAGGTAATACGTATATAAGACGCGAACGGACGCTCCATCAGAATTAAGATTATCGATAGAAGTTCCATTATATTTGTATTATAAACCAAGAAAGAAAGCGAACTTTTTACTTGATCCTTATATACGTGTCCCTTTTTATAGCGAAGAAATTCCAACCTCCTCAATCAATGGCGATCGCAGCAGTCGTGGAAAACGGCAAGGCTTCAGCCCAAGCCAAAGCCTCACTCGAGAATATAACAGGATGCTGGGCAATGGTAAGCCAACAATGCTTCTTAACGATATCTTTGATCGCTTTTCAGGCCCGACCTAGACGACAACTTAGAGCGCCGCTGATCGCTAATCGTGACAAAGAACAAGCACCTATCCAAGGATGTCGACTCGATGTTCAAAATGGTAAGTGATTTCATTACTTGCTTCATGTTACACCTCACACCTTAATATTGGGAACTACGGTGTTAATAAAAACTAAATATAGCAAAAAGTCAACTGGCTCGTCCGGAAAGCCCTCAAATCCGCCACAATCTACCTAAACTTTGTCCAGCATAACACAGTCGATCCCGAGACCTCAACACTCATCACTCATCTCGACATAATCCAGACAACAAGCGTGAATATTGCACCTATAAAAGAGAAGCGAGTTCTCAATGGTCAACCCTGCAAACACAAGGACCACATCTTCGGCTCGCTTGTCACGCAAAGCCGCTCGATCCGGGGGAAGAAGGATAACCAGGGTGTGATTCAGCCAGATGTAGAACCTAGTCTTGGGATCGAGGATGGTCAAGTCGGTCGATTCTTGCGCGGAGAGGTCAATGCTGATGGTTCTTCGTGTGCTGGGTTCCTTGTGGAGGATCCCCAGGCCGATGGGTACGGAGAGGGTGATGGGCTGTGGACTCATACTGTGGAACGGGAGGAGAATTCAGCTTGGGCTTCAGAAACGGTGAGAAATGCTTTTGTTTCCTCATTCCACTTATTAGTGACTGGGCTAATGTCATGTCAATAGGTTTGGGGCTTCGAGGTTATTAATGCAGAAAGATGCTTGACGAGTCGAGTAGTCACTGTTGATAGTCTGGGTAACTATCAATTGACACACTGTGTTTTTCAGTTGCTTGCAAATGAGAAGTAGATAGTTGTGAGAGACCTGTGCAGATATTAATGTGTACTCTATTTACACTGATTCTATAGAAAGTACTGGGACATTATTTTTTTGGTGCATTTTATACCTTATTCATGATATACAAATAATCAATCTTCTAGTCTAATCATTTACAGGTCTATAACTAACGTCACTCGCTAGAAGGTTCATGATATATCCGGGACATATCTTCTAACTCTAGGACTATTTGGCAGCATAATTGAAGGGAACCATTGATGATGTTTATGTTAACATAAATCCTAGGAACAGACTTTTGTACTTTGATCATCACCCAATTTGTAATAGAAGCGGATACCCTATTTCGGAGAAAAGCGTTCGCTTAACCAGAATAGCCGTGTTCGTGTCCCAAGTGCCCACTAGTTTGCCTCTGTATTAACGGGTTTTGCTCCAGCATCCAGCAGAATCTTGACCACCCCTTCATGTCCTGCTCTTGCTGCCAATGATAGTGATGTCTCACCCCATATAGTTTTGGAATACACGTCTACCTTGCCAGTATCCAGCAAAATCCTGACCACCCCTTCATGTCCTCTTTC